>PVJO010009596.1:0-68580 GCA_004026905.1 Hystrix cristata
ACGACTGTCAAAAAATGCCAATGCTGCTCATTGCTATTAGCAAAAATCCAATTCCTTTTGTTTGAGTTTTGCCTATAGAAAGCAATAAAGTGGGATAAATACCCATTAGTCAGTAGTCGACATATATTGGAACAGCTGAAACACCAAATCTTTTTTGTCTAAAAGCAGAATGCTAAACGAATGTTATTTCAGGCACGGAGGGGAGGCGGGTGGGAGCAGAAGTGTTGCTGAGTCCAAATGGGGATAGATGGAGGAGGTGCAGCTGGAAAGGACCAAAAAGCCTCTTTCTCCTCCCCACCAAATGCATCTCCATTACTAATTCGACCCCCATCTAATTATGCCTAAAATAAAAGTCAGAAGGAATGACCAGCTTGAGCAAAGGCCTGCTACTGGTCATCATTGAGACGGTATTGATAGAAAATGTAATGCAATACATTTTCCTCTGTCACACACTTCTGAATAATAGCAATTTGCCCACTAGCTAACCACCTCAGCATAAACACCGGAGTGCTCCTGCTGCATCTCGGAAAGCCTACTTGTCTGCAGATGCACGATGTACAAGGAGCATCACCATAAAGCTCCATGCCACCATGCAATGCAAACAGTCCTCAGGTCCTGCTGTGACTTGGCACACCCTGCCGGACAGCTGGAGCCTGAAGAAGAGAGGCTGCTGCCAATATAACACGTGACAAGGGATTTTCGAGCAATTTCCTGAAAACCGACAGTCCTGTGCTTTCTTATTTCACGGGCAGATATTGCTATGAGCTACATATAGATATATTACGGTGCAGCGTAGTCTCTATTTATACCTGATGCGACATACAATAAAACACTCGAGCGCCTTCCCAATCCCATTTGTGAGCTCGAGTAAGGAAAACTAAGGAGACAATTTGCCACAGCCTTATGTTATGCCTAATATAATTTTGGAAATCAGCTATTGCCCCAAACAACATTTTATTACACGCATCAAAAAGATTTAACTTGCTAAGGGTCACATAAGTGTACTCAGAATGTGCTTCAAAGCTGAGAGACACTAGAGATAGATGGTTTATTGTACCTCTCATTCCTTCCCCCACCCCCAAGATAGCTAGCAATGAAGTGCTACCAGGGATCATTAAAAAAAGATTGCTTATTTTATGTAGCTTGAATATCTAAAATGGTTGTTATCTAAATTCCAGCGGCAAGAATTGTTTGGAAGACAATGCCAAGAGATAAACAAAAGTGAGTTAAATCAGGAAGACAGGCTGTGCAGCAATTAGTCTAATGTAATATCATTTTTAATGTAAAGAAGCTACATTTTCTAATTTTCGCTAAAAGCCATAGGTGCTGAATGGGTTATAAGAAGTGCGCGCAATAAAAAACAGGTACACTCATCTTATAAAGCAGCCTATTAACCAGACTGCTAGTGCTGCAGAATCTAGCACACAGTAAACAATGCTTTTTCTGTTAGAATAATGATGCATAGTTTACTCTTTTATACCATTTAGCACTTAGGGACCACATCCATTTACCAAAATAATACCAAATTAGTACTGTAAATATTGAAATCAGACCTTTCAGGCTAACCAGTGGCCTAATTTTCTCTTCAATCTGCTCTTAATCTCAATTCATCAATAACACCACCTTATTATAGGACTTTGACAGCAAGCTAAAGCTTTTGATAAATTATACATCTCAAGCCAGATTTAAAATTTGAAGCTCAAGTGCTAATTATCTGTACAGGCCTAGTTAATAACGAGATTTCTTGTTAAGTATCTGATCACAGCATGGGCATCATTTGTCAAGACCCTCAAGTCTACCTCAGAGACTGGCTCTTCGAATCCTCCCTTGCCTACCATATGTAAAATTGGGATCTTTGTTTCTATAATAACCTTTTATTAGGAAGCTGACATAATGATTAAGTTTGCTGTAGACACACACAATGAATTAGACAATTACCCTTGCTGCTTTAAACCACTCAGACTCCTAGCAAGACAAAATAATTAATATTGAATTTTAATTTGATGTGTTCCACATTTAAACCCCAATTTGCAAAGTACACCTGGAAAGCTGCTGCTGTTACCTTGCAGTTTGTGCTGATGAAATAAAGGCTCCTGCCGCTTGAATGTAAAAGCACAGAAGGCACGATGCACCGCGATCACTTCTCAGTGGAGCACAGAATTTTCTAGCATTAATGGGAAAGGTAATTACCTAGGTCTAACTTTATAGCCTTTTCTCTAATGAAACTATAATCTCCCAGGCCTACACACTTTAAGCATTTGCATGATTTTAATGATTTCGGTGCCATAACTGTTGGTATACCCATCATTTTGAAACGAAACGTCTTAAACACAAAGATGTTAATTATATTTCCAAGCTATTATTGGCACAAAGTAAGCACCGATTCAAAGAGAAGTGCCATTATAAAAACAACTAAGCGCAGCATTTCTTATACAGTTCTCCCCAAAAGATGAGCCCCAAGTAAATACATTCATTTCTTCTCATTCCTCTTCCCCCCAAGTTTCTCTTATAGTCAGAGGACACCAACAGTGATGTCCTTTTGATTTTCCTTCCACGCAGAATGGGTACAGCATAAAACTATGAAATAGTGTCCCTCTCTAGCCAAATTTCCTTACAAAATATGGTGAACCTTCCTGGCTGGGGGCATTTCAGTCTCGTGGGAGGTGTTGGGAATTAATGCGATTGTTCTTTCATGAAAAGGTTGAAGTTTGAGAAGAGAATGGTGACTCTCTTCTACAGTACCATGCTGGACTAAGACGGAGATGCCAGGCTAAAATGAAATATCTGCTCGAAGACCTATCAAGCCAATTCATGTTATTACCGGAATGAATAAAGATTCGCAATCCATTATTATGAACTCTGAGAACCCCTATTCATCAAGGGGCTGGCGCACTCCTGAGTGGCCGGCCGCGTCCAGAGCAACGGATACTCTTCTCTCCCTGGTCTTCCATCTTCCCTGCTTCCTTTGCCATGGACTTGCTGCTGCAGCCCGAGTTGAGTAGGAGCCCGAGGACTATCTAGCTGATGGCTGATGGGGTCTAAGGGAACTAAGAAGAACCAGCCTTTGGGGACTTGGGGATTCACTAGAGCCAGGCCTTCTCTCCCAGTGGCATAAAGGACCAGAGATTCTCAATTATTTTGTCCTCAGTGCCAATTCTGAGTACATCCCTCCCGGTAGTTCTTTGCGACACCCTGACTACTACAAAGTCACGGAGAAATGGTCTCTGTGCTTCAGTTTGATTCAGCTTGAAAAAAGGTGAAGAAGAGCTATCCCATCTCTAGCTTACAATAGAGACCAAGCAATCACACACAGATCTCCAAAGGCCCAGAGCTGGTTTCCCAAACTATAAATGTGGTCAATGTAAAGAGAACTAAATGATAATCACTGTCTGAGATAAATACGCAGGAAAAAGAGGCAATTTCTCAGAGTTCTCAAATTATGAAATTAACAACAGCCCATCTCCTGTTAAAGTCTCTTCATGGGTGAGTTAGCTAACCTTTCCGAGCTTCCATCACACCAGAAGTAAAATTACAATAGCAAGTTCTACTTCCTAGAATTGTTACGGGGAGTAAATTAGATAAACACATTATGCCTTGGCATGATTGGGGACTTACTAAGTGCTTGATAAATACCTGCTGCTACTAATAGTGTTTCAGTTGTCATACTCGGATATGGTAGACATTTTTAGTAGCCCCTAAATGAATCATTTCTTTTTCAGGGGCTGGCTACCATAAAATTTAAAGGTCACAAAAGCCTCATTTCTAGACACAGCAAATGGATAGTCAAAAATATTCATATCCCGTAGGCAGGATTTGCAACCAAAGCCACAAGTTCAAATAAATACAACTGATGGGTTTTTTGTTTTTTTTTTAAAGGAAGGCCAGGGGAGGAAGAGAGAGAGAGAGAGTTTCTATGCTTACAAAGGAAAATGACTAGCCTTTTTTTTTTCCTTCTTTGGTAATGTGGATTAAGCCCAGGGCCTTTGGCCTTCTCACTGAGCTTGTGCGTCTGATGTATTTCACTTAAGATTATGGTCTCGAGATGTGTCCATTTACCTGAAAATGTCTTGAGTGGTTTTGCTGTGTCACATAGGCTGGGCTTGACCTTGCTTCATCCTCCTCGGGTGCTGAGATTACAGACCTGTGCCCCCACGCCTGCCTTATCGTGAGTTTCTTTTAAAGGAGACAGAGTGAGATTTTATACACTCAGAAGGGAAGGCTGCATGTCAAAGGCAGGGGCTGGGTGACACAGGTGGCTGAGGGACTCTGACGGCCACCGGAAACTATAAGAGAAGAGGAAACACCCTCCCTTTGAGCCCACAGGGAGCACTGCCAGGTCAACAGCCTGACTTCAGTCACTAATGCTGACTTCTGACTTTTCAACTTCAGAGGTGTGCAGGAATAAGATTCTGTGGTTTAATCCATGAAGTGTATGGTAATTCATTACAGAGGGTTTGGAAACTGATAAAGCTATACTATTGGGTGCCTATGTGGCCGGTGGAATCCTCTAGTTCACAAGGGCTTCTTTTGTTTTGTTTTCTGGTCTCACAATAAATCTGCCTCTGACTTCAAGGCTTACACGATGCTCAAAGAAGCTACCTTCTTGCCAGTACTCACTTGTAGAAACCTAAATCATTCAGATCTGAGGTCTGGCCTAGTTCATCAGCACCTGAAACATTTCTTTTACTTCTCATCCCAGCAAAACCCACCTTTGTTTGCTCCCCTGAAAATTGGCAGGGTCAAGTATACTGGTGTGAGCGGGTCCTCAAAGCAGAGCCTACAAATGTGTGTGATTGTCACGGCCTTGCCACTCTGTGGCCTTGGTAATGTAATGTGACGTGCATTATCCTTCCAAGTTGATTTTGCAGCTTTATTTGAAGTCAGTATGTCCTAAAAACAGAAAATGAATACTATCAGCTTTTACTTTGCATAGAATTCTTAAAAGAGCCGATGTTTGTCAATCGAATTGAAATGCATAGTTTGAGAGTGCAGCAGGTGTAAACCAGTTGCGGCACGAACAATTGTCAGGAATAGATCATAAAGATTTCACAAATCATCCAACTCTTGTCAATTTTTCTCTCATTATCCAATAGGAAAGTCAACATGTGCTTACAAAATGGTGCCTCAGTGCTGAGAGAACGGAGAATCAGAACCGCCATGTCATAGGTCCACAGGAGCACACTGGGGTGAGATGGAAAGACATGTTTCCAGTTATTTACAAACCTGTGTCTTCAACTTCTAACTACATCAAAATACTCTGGGTTCTAAATGAGGAAAACAGCAGGAATGGTGAGGATGCCAGACAGCAGCATATCCCCGACTTCACAACCCCAGGCTCTTACTTCCCTGCTCGCCACCCCTATCCTGCAGGCTAGGAAGTAACAATCACCACTACCCTCTTGGCTAGTTATGATTTGTACCGGCTAGAGCACAGAGGGGAGCTCTCCCAGGGTATGAGCATGCCAAAGTCCTCATGCCTGTGCCAGGCCTGCGCAGCTGCTTTTAGACAACTCCCATAAGAGAGTGAACTCCTATTCCGGCTCTTATGGTAGGAAATACAGTCAGCCTAGTTAGCATTTGGTGCAGTAATTAATCTCCCAGAGGCTAAAAGACATGGCATTAAATCTGTGTTCAGGTTATAGAGCTACACTCCTGTGGAAAAGTTCAATGTCCTTACCTTAACACTTACTCCAAGAGCTGTCCTGATACATCAAAAGATTTAATTAATTTTGATCTTTTATTAGCTAAAGGGGAAAAATGAAGATAAAACAGGAATATGGCTAAAAAAGAAGTTTCAACGCAACTACATTACCCAAATTATCCATATCCTATGAAAATATTGCAAAAATTACCTTTATCAGAGAGAGGGCCTTTAAAAATGTTATTATAAATCGTTCAAAGCTAAGAAAGTAGGTCTATATTGGGACGTTGGGGAAAGATGCGTTAATACATATTTTTGTTAATCAGAGGTGGCCAGATATGTAATGGTGGCACATTTGACACATGACTCAGGAAAGGAATCTCATTCACCGAATGCTTTATATACACTTTCCCATTCTTCATGAAATGTCACAAAGAGGCAAATGCACTCCCATTTCATATACAAGAAAACTGAGGCCCAAAGGTCCAAAGCTGCTAAATGACTGAGCCAAAACTCAAACCCAAGTCAAGCTGTGTGCAATGCTGTGTCTACTCATGTTACTGTCCTGGAGTTCCCAGCAGCCCCATTAGTCCAGCTCAGCCTATACTACCAACCCCATCTGCTCAAGTCCTTGAACTTACTTCCCATGAATAAAAGCCCTTTGCTCCTAAGCAGAGCTAAGATTTTAAATTTTGAAACCCTAAGAGACCATCCTCCATTTTGATGAAGGTACAAATGTCTAAACATTTTTATGAAGGAAATTTGGGTTAAAGTCAAGTCCTATAGATGGATTGTTTATGGCTACCTAGTACCCCCCACACGCACACTCACCCAAAACCTCTTCCTACGCATGATGACATAGTATAGGCTGGATCGGTTATTATCCTATTTCCCTGCCACAGCAGCTAGTCTATGGGCTGCAACGGCATCGGCTACATTCAGGATGGCAGCCTGGCTCCCTTAATGACTGTGTGCAGCAAAGTCACCTGCCTTCCCCTGCCTCAAACCACTCCCAGCGTCCTGGGATACACAATCTAGACTGTTGCGCGGGTAAGGAAGAACTTATATTTTGTTAGAGCCATTGTAGTTTGGAGTCTATTTGTTGTAGAAGTTTAGCCTACACCAAATAATAATAGCCATCAAAATATGTTAATTTAATTTCCTCTCCCACTCCTGGATTCTCCCCCTTAGAACACTTTGAAGTTTCTAGTAATTCTTTCAGCGCTTCTTTAAAAACCTTGTGAGTAGAGTATTACCCAGCCATAAAGAGGGGTATGTTTGAGTGATTTGCAGGAATGTGAATGGCTTTTGAGTCCATAATGTTAAGTGAAATAAATCAGACACAGGAGGTTAAATATTGCATGGTTTCTCTTATATGATAAACCGAAACTATAAATAAAGAGTGAGATAAAGGAGCAATGCTAAGAAACAGGGAGTAAACAGCTTGGAGATGGGGAAGAAGATCTGGGGAAGAGGGGACAAAGGAAGGGAGAAGAGGGTCAAAAATCAAAAGGAAAAAAGAAATAATAAAATCTTTGTGAGGGTTGGGGATTTAGCTCAAGTGATAGAGCGCTTGTCCAGCAAGCACAAGGCCCTGAATTCGATCCCCAGCACCCCCCCAAAAAATCTTTGTGAATCTACAGCTGTAGTAAATCATGTGCAAGTGGTCACTTTTATACATAATAATAAAAATATAATTACCCAAATTATGTAAATAATAGAAATGATCATTGTTCTTTCTTCTACCAAATTCCTTGCCAGAATCTGGTATAAATTTAGATTTACCAAAGGGGAATCTAACCTGGGAAAAATAGTAAGTATTCTTCCTTTGACAGTGACCCAATAACTGAAAAAGATGAAAACTATTCCCCTTAAATATGCCTCATAAAGCCATAGACAGTATCTCTCCTTCCATTTCCACTTTTCCACTGGACAAATTCATCAGACTGTCCACTGAATTAGTTGAAAAGCTGAGGCAGAGTTTGGATTCCTGGTTTCTAAGTAATGAGTCTGGAAACTCTAATTTGACTTGTCTTCAGTGATTTTGGCCCTGTCCTCCTTGTGCTGTGTGCTTTCCTGCGGTAAATGAGCCTGGATGAGTGAAGCCAGTTACTGTGCCTAACACCTCCTTGCAGGTGAATTTAATGCACACCTTGTGCACATCAGTGTTGTGAAACTTGAACACTTTGGATCTCAGGATTGATCTGAAAAGCCCATTTTACCCAGCGTGCGTGGTTTTCCAAACATGACTTCTGAGCCAGCAGTAGGAGCGTCCCCTGAGGCTCCACCCAGATGCCTTCGCAGGCCCCATCTGATGACTCAGATGGCTGAGTCAGACCCTGGAGCCTGACCTACACCATGTGTGAGTGTTTTGTCCTCACACAGCACAGCAACAGGTCGCTGCAGTCAGACTCCGCAAGCATACTCGGCACCGGCTCTACCATTTTCTAACGAAAGACACTAGGCTGCTTGGAGAAATGGCTGACCCTAGGATGCGGACAGATGAGCCCAGAGCATCTGGTAATGCACGAAAATAAGGACGTGCTCACAAAAAATCGGGTATAGCAAAGATTCAGAGTACCCAACTGAATGAGCTCCCAGTGACCAAAGCTAGAACAATTTGAGCAAGAAAATAAACTACCAGATTATTATCTGAGGTGTAAAACATTCATAAATCTATACTGGTAGAAAGAAATTATTGAATAAATAAATAAATGGGAGGTAACAGAAAAACCTCTTGTGCGGAGGAATTCCAAATAATTTATATAGATACTCACTCCTCAAGGAGGTGGTAAAAACCACCTCTCTTTTACTGTGGCAAAACATAGTGATTCCCTTTCAAAAAGGGGAAAGGGAGGGAAAAGTCAGTTTACAGTGGAGAAATCTGAAAAAAGGTACCTCAACCATGGTCAAGGTCAACACCAACAGTGATAAGTAATGTGGAGAGTTTTGACATAATGGAACGAACTTGACAAGTTGCCTTTGTGGTCTGCCTCCCAAAAACGTATAAACGGAGCAATTTCAAGAAAGACACATCAGACAAATCCCACTGAAGGACCATCTACAAAATACCTAGCTAATGTTCCCCAAAACTCAAGGCAATCAAAAACAATAAAAAGCTGAGAAACAGTCATGGTCAAGAGATGCTTACGGACACATGATGACTGAATGTAATGTGGTGACCTGGTTGAGATCCTGGGACAGAAAAAGGACATTCAGTAAAAATCAAGGAAATCTGAAGACAGCATCAGCTTTAGTTAGTAATGGCATCAGTACTGGCTCACCAATTGTAATAAATGTGCCACATGAATATAATAGGAGAAACCAACTGTGGGATATATAAGAGCTCTCTATTCTTTTTGTAATTGTTTCCTAAAACTTTTCTTTCAAGTAATGTTCATTAAGAAAAGGTAAGTAGGTTATAATATCTTTATATTATCTTTATTTTACATTTATTTTAGTTTGAAGATAAGCATGCATCCCTTTGGGGAAAGAAACCAGTAGGCAAATGAATAGAAATGACTCCAAATAATTCCAAAGCATTCCTGGATTTTGGAGATCGGTTTCATTGTCTATTAGCTAGAGTAGACTCCACTGTAATATAAACCCAGAGTCGTAGTGCCTTAAATGAGGGAGGCTTTGATTTCTCCCTCACATGACGGTTCAGGATTAACCCTCCAGGATGGGGTTGGAATCTCCCTGGTACCATCTCTAGAGCTGACCACATCCAGGTCAAGGCAGCCCTCACAGCATCGCTGCATCCTGGCCCAAAGAAGGGGAAAGGAACCAGGGAAGCCTGTCTCTCTCCTGTCTCTCTCAACTTTGAGTTATGACTTCAAAGTTGTACACATCACTTCTGTTCACATGCGCAATTTATTCATAGGACCACAGCTGGCTGCGACGGAAGCAGGGAAGTAGAGTCTTTGTTCTGGGAAATTATGTTTCCAGCTAAAAATCAGAGCCTCTGTTGTTGCTATAGATTAAGAGCTAATGAATATCAGGGGCCAGTGATCAGTCTCTGCTATGCACTCAGTCCTTAATACATCAAATTTTACCTCGACTCCTGTGAGTTTCCACCCTAGAATAATCAATGACCTAGAATGATTGGGTTGGATTTGAAGAGGATCTCTGAGGCTCACTGTTTGCACTCCTAGGACAAAATATTTTTCCATCTCCAGATTCAAAATTCACCTCTCATTTTCTTTTGGATTGTTAGTCCCATGGGACTTTGTATAATACTTCTTTTATTTCTTTTTATTCTCTTTCTCATATTTTCATGGTTTCTGTATATTATGTGTCACAGGTAATTCTGAGTGGGTTGAGTTCTCACACAGAGATTAGGGACAGCAATGACTTTCCTGTTCCCGGAGAAGCCCAGGTGACAAACTCAAATTCTAGAGGTGGAATTCCCCACCCAGAATGCCAACTTTCCTGGACTAAATCTTCAGCACAAGTGTGAAGCTTGAGACAGCCCAGGTCTTCATCATCTTTGATCCGATTCATGTAATGAAGCCATACATGATTTTGACCCAAGTCTGGACTCCAAATACACCATCACCTCGTTTTCACTCCCCCGGAATCCAGGATGAGGTGTGAGGGATCAAGGCTGAGAAATGACTGATCCCAAAGTAGGAGTCTCTGTCTGTGAGTGGAGCAGAGCAATCACCCTCATCCTTGCAAGCTCCAGCCCTCCCAAAGGCCAATAAGAAAGAAGCCTGGTGAAAGGCGTGGATCGGGGGGTGGAGCAGACCCCACAGCAAGCCAGCCTCTCATCCTTTCTGCTAGCCAAGGGGTGATGCTTATAAATGACGAGGAAGGAAGAAGTCACTGGAAGTAAAATCGAACAAGAGGTGTGTCTATTACCTACAGAAACTAGTTATACATTTATAAGTGGCCTGAAAAATACAAACATTTACATGCAGAAGATAAATTACAGCATCAACCAGTCACTTAAGAAAATGACAAACCATTAATTTCCTTAAATTGAAAAGTCATTCAGTTTATTTTCAAGTGTTTGAGTTTGCAAAACTGTACTTTTCAGAAGCACGTTACCAAAGCACAAACTACACTATTTTCCAGAAGCACCTTCCCAAAGCTCAGTACTGCCATCAGAGTAGACATGAGTGGATAAAACACAGGGCTGGAAAAGCAGATGAAAGGATTTCTTGATGTCAGGATATTATTTTTTATTATTTTTAGAACAACAAAGGACCGGCTTTTTGAAAAGAAAAAAATTTCAGCTCATACTTTTCAGACCAGGATGGAAATCAGCTTTCAGATTCCAGTCTTTGTAAAGAGACTGCCATTGTTTAAAATTTAACCTGAATGCATTAATCCCAGAGAAAGACCAGTGTTCCTCATTATTGGTCCCTGTTTCTTACATCTCTCTGCCAGAGGCCAAGACATATTTAATTTACCAGTTATTTTTGTTTTCCCAGATCTCATTTCAACATCCCACTTCTTTTTCCGTCTTATTCCTCAAGCATTTACGTTTCTTCAATCAAAATTTTAATGATAATTTCACCAATTCACTTTTAACTTTGTTTAATGATCACTGACACATGGCGTAGCCGGCAGAATAGAGACAAAAGGAAGTATCTTCATCTGTGTCCCAGGGTCTTACTTCAGTCCTTATCTTCAAAAAACTCAAATCAGGGGCTGGGGATTTAGCTCAGGGGTAAAGCTCTTGTCTAGCAAGGCCTGAGTTCAATCTCCAGCACCCCCCCAAAAACAAACAAAACAACAAACAAACGAAATTTGAACAAAAACTCAAATCAGTTATGGAGAAAACGATGGGGCAAAGGGGGGATATATGTATCATGCCATAATTTATAATAGTCAAGATTGACAACTTAAACATGGAAACTATACGTAACAAATAAATAATTAAAATAATTATTCATATGTCATGGCACTGCCACATAGTAAATATATAACTATATATTAAGTTTATGAGTAGTTTTAATAATCTAGAAAAATTCTTACAGTAAAATAGTAAGTTAAAAATGAGAACACAAAATTATATTTGAAGTATGGTCACATCTATGTTAAAGAAAAAGTAGGAAAAAAATATAGCAAACTATGGTTGTATTTGAAAGATAAAATTACAGGTGACTTCTCTAGTTGCTTTTTTATAATACCAATGCTTAATGAAATATTATTTTAGGCATTTTATATGTCTAACTCATTTAACCCTTCCAAAACTCCTATGAAATAGGTATATTGTTATCCTTGCTCTGTAGAAGAAAATATTTAGCCATAGAGTCTTAAATTTCTCACTATTGTACAGCTATTAGGTAACATAGCCAAGATTTGTACCCAATTAATCTGGCCACAAAGCTGTGTGTCCTCTTACAGTAAGGGTACATTATTTTTTTTCACTACTAGAAACCTTAAAGCAATTTTTTCAGTAAGAGGTATCCACAATTTGCTATAGCATTCCAAGGAAGAAATGAAGCACTTCATCCCAGGAGGTGAGGAGATCCCAGCCAAGAGGCTGAATGGAATTTGCACAGGCACTGATGGAGGCAGGGCTGTGGTGGAGGATGGGCCAGCAGGAGCCACGCAGTCACACTTCCACCGATGGCCTGCAGGCAGTGGGGCTGCACTGCTTTCACGCACAGTGTTTATATTTTACTTGATGTCTTACATCCCTCCCTTAGACCCTGCACAGACTCTGCTTTTCCCCCAGACTCCATCACCCTTTCACAAAACGTCAGAGCCAGAGATACATCCTCGACAATGTCTCATGCGAGGCAAGGATCACTTCTACACGCTTCTGACAGGAAGCTCACTCTCTCTAAGAGTATAATTCATTTGTAGAAAACTGTAATTTTTATCAAATGCTTCCTACAATTTGAACTTCAACCTACCTGTAAAATATTTCCCCTTTGGTCTGGTTTGACCCAGGGGGACATTCAGAGTAACACTAAGCACTTCTCAATTCCTGGACTCTCTGGGTTCAGACTCATCTTAATCTTTTCTTCCCCAAGATAAAAAATATTTAGTTGCTTCAGCAATGTTCCCTGTGATTCAGGTCTCAACTCCCTCCCATCATCTCTCATTCTTTTCAGAAAACTCTGTGGCTGGGAATGATCCAGTTAGAAGGATGACCGATTACTGAGCACAACCTTCCAGTGGAGAGAATGGTGAATTGGTTACCTACCTGATTGGGCTCCTCCTAGGAATGCAACTTGATGCAGGAGCCTCTTCATACCAAAACCCCTGGAACCTTTTCATATAAATCAATGGGGAATTACATATTCCTAAGTCTGTGCTCATACATCCATTTCCTTCCGATCTAAATATAGATATTACCACTTAATAGGGTCACCAAGGAAGGTTATGATCCTGATAGATGAAAAATAATTATAATGTAATAATAATAATGAAAAATGATCCAATAATGAAATTTGTCATTTTTCACTTCTCAGAATAGACCATGAGCTAAATCATCGGGGTTGGACTTTGGGGAAAATGGTGCAGGGAAGTTGCGCCATAATGTTACAGTTTATATCTGGGTGTCCCCCCAAAACCTCAAGAGCTCATAGATGGGGCTTTTGAGGAGTGACTAGATCACGGATGTATGATGCTTATAAGTGGACTAGTCCACTCAGTCCACTGAGTTTATAGCTGAATGTGATGTTGGGAGGTGAAGCTTGGTGGATGAAGTGGGTCACTGGGGGCGTGGCCTGGAAGGGTGTATCTCCTTCCCTCCTCCTTTGACCCTTCTCTCTGCTTCCTGCTGCGATACCATCAGCAAGGTGCCCTGCTTTGGAGCCTGTGGACTATGGAATGAAACCTCTACAAACTGTAAGCCAAAATAAACTTCTGCTCCTTTAACTTATGAGTGCCAGATGTTGTGTCTCAGTGACAAGAAACTGAGACACACAATATTTCAGATCTAGAGGTTGTGGGGTTATTTTCTAGGGATATTTGGGAAGGCTCGAATAAATCTGCTTTTCCTTTGGAGGATAGAAGAAAGACATTTGCTTCTACCAAGAGCCTTGTGAAAGCTCTATATCTCAGGGAGGAGCACAATCTGCCCCGAATGTTCATGGACAGGTGCTCGTCCATGATGATATTGCCATTGACTTAAGGCAAAATTTGGGGAAAGATAAGAAAGCTGTAGGGTTGGGGATTTAGCTCAGTGGTTAGAGTGTTTGCCTAGCAAATGCAAGGGCCTGGGTTTGATCCCTGGCACAAAAAAAGAAAGAAGGAAAGAAAGAAAGAAAGAAAGAAAGAAAGAAAGAAAGAAAGAAAGAAAGAAAGAAAGAAAGAAAGAAAGAAAGATGTAATGACTTTTTTTTTGTAATGACTTTCATACAATCAAATGTATTGAATTTCTTTCGTTTTTTTTATTAGTACGTTTGCAGTACTTGAAGTTTACAGTCATCTTGGAGAAGGGGCATATGTACATAATACCAAAGCCTAAAGCTTTTAAGAAGTGGATGTGTCCCTTCCACAATCACCAGCTCCTCCATTGGCTGGATGCAGAAGGCAGTGGGCCCCAGGAGACCACAGGCAGGGAAGGAGGTCGGGTCCTTGAATCAGGACCCAGAAGAGGCTCACATACCAACCTGTAACATCTGCCTTGGTTTGTCATCTGGGTGAAAGGTAAATTTCCATTACACTTGAACCATTAGAACTGTTGTATAATTTTGGTTCTACTTGTCATAGCAGCTATAACATATTAGCTAATAAACCTGACTTCCTCCTTCTGTGTGTATCTACCAACAGGCTAAGTTTAAGCTATCCTCTCTATCTGCCATATTTCCTCAAAGAAGTGATGGTTTTTATGTCCTGAAACACAAAAACTTCTTCTTTCTCCTCAATTTGGGGTTGTCATTGTCACCTCACAGTCCTCTGCACTCAATCTGCATACCTTGGATCAGAACTTGTCTAGATAAAGTCCCTAACTGGTTTTCCTTCTCCCTGTCCTGAGTGTCAAAACTGAATCATGAACCTAAGCCACTGTAGCTTGTGTGTCTGCCCCTTACGTGTGCTCTTTCTCATAAATGAAGTTACAGATGAGACCGGCTGTGGTTTATAGACATCAATTCATAGACCTAAATTGAGCTGTCTGCATCAGACTTGTATGGGAAGATTTTTTAAAAAGAGCGATTCATGGGTCTTCTACTCAGATTTTGGTGTGATGGTTCTGACGTAGGGGACTAGAGATCTGTATTTTTAAAATATCTTTATGACTGATACATGGCCACTATGCTTGACAATGGCATGCACCAATGACCAGCACCAACAACAAGCGCCAATGTTAGCAAACATTAACAAAAAAACCTCCCTCGGTGGGTAGTGAGGCAGAGTGGGTGGGGACTTGGGACTTGAAGTGGGACTCGAGTTGGAATCACTAACAAGCTACGGACTTTGGTAAACTTCTCTATGCCCCTGGCATAGAGAAAAGAGCTAAATAAACAGTAGAAATACGGGGGGAGGGGGTGTGCACGTGTGTGTGTGTGTGTGTGTGTGTGTGTGTGTGTGTGTGTGTGTGTGTCGGAGAAAGATAGAAGTCCGCTTATAAAGAAACAACAGCTTTGACCATTCCATACCCGGGAGGAACAGGATCTGGAACTGCACCGTGTATTTAGCGTCTTCTCTCTAAGGTGGACCACATAAACTCTTCCGGGGCTGTTTACCACTGCTGCCACTACTAGAAAGAGCCACCAGGGGAAGCTGTTTTGCCCCACGCGGATAGCTAGAATTTAGCCAAAACTGGGTTTTCCTCCCTCTTTCTTTAGGGAAAAACAAAAAGGAGCCAGGAGCAGTGGTCTGATCTACGGGTCTGACTGGGATGTAGACTGGACATAGGGCGAATCAGCATCAGCTAAAAAGCAGGCCCTACTACGGGCAGATGGCCACTAAGGGCAGGTAGCCTCCCTGATCACTCTATTGTGAGGCTCCCTGGCTTCCTGGTTTCTGGAAAAATCTCTCTTCATATCAAGCAGCACCTAGTCATTCTCTCTCTGGCCTCCGTACTCCAGCTCTCGGCCCCTGGGCCTTTGACCACAGGTGTAAGGGCTGGCGTTGAGCCCTCTCGCTGCCACTCGCCTGCTGTGCCGCCCTGGGTCCGTCGCCTACCCCCGGGAGCCTATCTACTGATCTGTAGCACCGTCGGTTTCTCAGGGGTAATGGGGACACTGGGTGAACTAATATAGGCGACAGTGCTTTGCAACTGAAAGACACCACGAGAATGTCACATTCTTGCCACCCTTAGTATTTAGTGGGAGGCCTCAGCCCAATTTGGGGGGCATCATACCTACTGCCCTGCTCTTCCTATCAGCTATCACCCTTCTTTCTTTTTCCCCAGTCATCCTTGAAAAACACCAAAGATTCTTCTGCCTCTTAAATTTGAGTAAGGGACGTTTATAAACATGCCAAAGCCCCCTTTCATCGCATCTGTCCCACCTACACTCTAGAAAGGCTGGATTTCATGGCAAAAACATTCACATTTATGGAAGGAAATCCTTGGGTTAGAAAAGGGATCCTATTGCACCTTACTAGGAGTTACCAAAGGACTTCTGAGAATAAAAGGAGAAAATATCACTTGATTCTTGGCCAATGAAGAGCTGCTGGAGGCAAGACTTAGAGTTTTGACTTCCAGCACTGCCACAAGCTTGGGAAGAAGGGAATCAGACTTCACTATGCCTCAGCTTCCTTTCCTGAAAAGTAACCATCCCTCCCTACTACTGCACAGGATTATTAGGACGATGACAGAAAATAATGAAAATAAAGTTTCGCACTTACTATGTGCCAGACACTGTTTTCAGTGTTTTACACTTAAACCTCAGATCAGACCCGTGTGGTGAATACTATTACCTCTGTTTTAGCAATGAGGAAACCAAGCATGAGGGAACAGTAGCTTTTCAAAGTGCTTACTTATGGTTATTGTGATTGGATATAAATGTCCGAGCCACCTACACTTCTGCCCTGTTGCTGCACCTTATGAAGATGTGGCTTCTACTAATCAACTGGTAGCCTGTCTACTGAGCTGAGGTCCCTGGACTCCCCTAGAGTCGAGCCCTTCTCAGCAGCACATAAGTGAAGTGACACAGGGGACAACCTCTTTCGCAGTTTAAGTGAATTGGATAGTTGGAAATTTCTGTTATAAGAGGTTGCAATTTGGACATTGATTGTATCTTCCAAAACGTGGATGTCTGTCCTTCCCTCTCCCGACCGTCGCTCTCATTTTCCTGAATTGTCTTCTCCAAAGAACATCCAACCACAGACCCTGACGTTAGAGGCCCTTGAATTCCGCGTGTTACTCTCCAGTATTTGTGCCACAGCTGCGTGCAGTTGTCAGTGGGATGGCGTCGGCACGCTGTCCAGCAGACCGAGCGCTCGCCCTCTGCAGCGAAGCAGAAGTCAGAATCCCTGAGATCTGGACCTGGCAGCTTCCCTTCCAACTCCCTGCTGTGCTGGGCCAAGCGCCCACCCCACTCCCTGGAAGACGCCCAAAGGTAAGCACTTCTTTGCGACAGTGAAAGTTCTCTGTAATTATGGAGACAAACAAGGTTTGCGTGCTTATGTGTCAACTTCCGGGCTAAACACTGTGCTGAACAGGCATCGTTTGTCTGTTTTGTTTTGTTTTTTAACAGTCCTTTGTGCTATAATACTGTCATTTTACATTGAAGGCCTAAAAAGTATAAGATTCTAGGGGCTGGGGTGGGCATGTAGCTTAGTGATAGAGTGCTTTCCTAGCATGCACAAAGCCCTGGGTTTAATCTATACACACACACACACACACACACACACACACACACACACAGAGCATGACTGTAGAGCAGGGATCAGCCAGGCACCTGTTTCTGTAAATAAAGTTTTATTGGAAACAGCTTTGCCCAATCAGTTAAGTATTGTTTGTGGCTGATTTTGCACTACAGTGGCACAATTGAGTAGTTGCAATAGAGCTCATGTGTGGTCTCCAAGCCGGAAAGATTTGTCATGTACCCTCTGAGAGTTTGCCAACTCCTGCTTCCGAGGCAGACTGCCTTCCTGTTTTGTCTGCCTCTTATCATCTGCGTGACCTTGAAAATCTTATTTCGCTTCAGTAGACTTTGATTTCCACATCTGTAAATTGGGATAATCCTAGAACCTACGGCACAGGATTGTTGTGAGGACAGAGTTAAAGTGCAGCCCCACACTCAACAGCAACGATTGCATCACCGGAGAACTGACTGAAATGCAAATCCTGCTTCACCCAAGTGTACTGAGTTAGAAACTCTGGGGCCAGGCCCTGCAGTCTGTGCTTTAACAAGCTCCAGGCAATTCCGACAACCACGTTGTGCATAGTAAATGCTAAATAAAGGTTCTCAATTACTGTATTGTTCCTTGAGATTGGTATTTAATCTCTATGCGTTTTTGTGGGCTCGTCTTTGAAAATGCAGCCATAAATTCTTGAGTTAATTAGTAGGAAGAATAACATTTGGCTTTTTTCCGACATCACTCTTTGACTGGTTGAACAATTTTTACAAATGGAGTTGTTTTCCTGGGATCTATGAAGCAAGTATGGCTCACAGCACATAGGTGGACCTCAGAGAATCCTTCAATAGCATAAAGTTATATGCACATTTCTGTGTGTACATTGTGCTTTTCTTTAATCTGTAGATGCTCCAATGTTTTATTCACCAAGATTCCCCAGTATTTCAAACCCTACTACTCTAAAGCTGTGATGGTGAACATTTTAGAGACAAGTGGCCAAACTGCAACCCACAACCCACTTATTTATTGCACAGTACCAACACTCTAATAAAACCTGAATACTGAGGTTTTTATTTCAAAAACACAATTCATGTCTTAACACCTTTTTTAAAAAGAAAAATACGAAACACATGCCATAGTTTTGCCACGACTGTCTAAAGCACAGACATCTGTAGGGGCACGTGCAGGACTCCAGGTGCCCTGACACTGAGATGGGGCGCAGGTGGTGGCTCTTACCCCTTCTGTGGGACAGAGGAGGAGTCAGATACAAGATGGCCTCCTCTGTGCTTTCCTTATTTCCCCCTCTCTGCCTCCGCCCCTGGCTGGCTCTCTGTCTCCCTTCTCCCAGGAATATTATTTCTCTTCTTCCAGCTGCTAAAGAAAGTGGGGTAGACGAAACTCTGCATCCCATCATGGAGATGGCTGTTTAATTTGAGATGAGTGTTACATTACTCATTGCTCTGGGCCCCCTTTGATCCACCAACATTTGCTTCTTTTATCCTCACGGAGTGCATACATTAGTGCCCCGAATGCTTCCCGGTTTTGTTGTCTTTTAGATGCTGTCAGAGATTATTTACTTGGGGAAAGCAGATGGATATCTTGTTTAATGTCAAAATAATTACTATTTGGTTGGCCTGATAGTTTATTTACGCTTTCAGTATTTTTATATTTACATCAAAAGAACATTGCTAAAATTATATTTTGTCTGTTAAAATAAACAGGGTGTGACAATCTTTTTTTAAAAATCCAATTTTTCTGTTTGATGAGTTGGTTTACTAAAATCATTAGAAGATAGTGGAACCAAGTGGGAATGGTCAATCGAATTGAAACATACAGCTGCAGGCTTTTTATTTGTATACAAGCGGGAAAGAGGCAGTAAACAATGCTTGAAATGAGGGAAGCATAATGCAGTACTTAAGAACAAAACATTAGCCTCAGTTTCAAATCCCAGTTTTGCTGCTTCCTACTTGAGTGAGCCTCAGTCTACTTTTTTACCCTTTCTGAGCCTCAATTTCCCCTCCAGCAAGATAGACATAGTGACTCTTACAAGAGTTCATATGCACACCTGTCCTAGTATATGCAAATACTGTTTAAGTGTGGGCTCTTATTTAAATAAATATAAGTTTTAAAGTAATACTGAAAGTCTGAAATGGGAAGAGCAAGCAAGCACTATAATTTTACGAGGGACCTAAAGACCTAGAATGAGCCTCCATGAACTGTCATGCTTTGACACCTCTGGCCCAGGGACTAGAATCCAAACCCAAAGTGTAAATGTCCTTACACTGTGCAGGAATATTACTCCTGTTTCTCAGCTGAGCTTACCTGGAAAGGTACTAAAAAGTAAAATCTAATGGAAATAATGTGTCCACTGTTCATCTTTTCAGGGACTTGCCATAAGACAGTTGGCCTATTCAGAAGTCTCTCTAGCCACAGACCTTTATTCATTTTCATTTAGCAACTTTTAATTCAGCTCTCTCATTGAGCACAGAAGCTAAGGGGAGAAAAGGCCTCCTGGCAGGTGACTGCCACTAAGCTGTTTGGAAAGATCTCCAGAGGATGAGGATTCTGTAACTCAACCTCTGCCGGCAGCTCTTCTGGTTATTTTGGCTTTACTCTTACACTACTGTATGTTACTTCTTTATTCTTCTTGCAACTCCAGCTTTCTATCTAAATAAATATATATTACTGGATGCTAATTCATGAATTCAATGAAACCGAATTATTTCTAGTTGCTTTTCAGCAACTTGGCTAGCTAGTTGGTAAAATAAATTTATTGGTTTAATCTCAAAGTCTGCTTTCTCAAGTTCAAGTTTGTTTCTCAAGTCTACGATGGCTTGTGGAGATTTGTCCTTCTGTGCAATGTTGTTTCTTAAAACACTTCTCCCCAGCATAACAGAAATGAATACTGAAATGGTTGCATTTGTGCGTTTGGGTCCCAGGTTTGGGGTTTGTTTGGACTGTGTGAGGTCTTTAAATTTCTCTCTCTGCCATGGAGAGATGGGTAAGGTGATGAGAGTCAGGACTGGCGAAGAATGCTGTGAGACCTGGTAGGGCGACTCCTTAACTTCCCCACATGCCCTAGCAGGAGTCTAGGGGCCCCACAAAAGACACATTCTATCCTGCACAGATTAGATTCCATACACTATTTCTTGGCCCACATGGTAGGTATTACACATTCCTTCTGTGTTGTAAATTCTTTGTGGGTATCTGGCACAAAACATCTGGAAATAAGAACTTTTTATTATTGCATCACTAGACATTTCAAAAATATCAACATTCTACAATTTAAGTCAAGCACTGTTGGAACAATTTCATTAGAGTAAAATAGAAGTGTCATGGTGGAATATAATTCTGACACTAGGAGATCAAGAGGCCTTTAAGGACTCTTCTGATATTAAAAACTTATGACATTAAAGACAACACTTGACAAAAAATATTTTACGTGTAGGATGTGGCACAATGGAAATATGCTGCTGGTCAGAGTATAAATTTGTCTGAATATTCTGGCAAGCAATTTGGCAATATCTGGAAAACTCAAATATGTCCATGCCTAGGATTCACATACTCCATGTCTAACGAATATCTTAGAAAAAATCTCATATAAACACCCAAGTAGACAAGCAGAAAGATGTTCTCTGCAATTTGTTTTAACAGCTAAATATTGAGAAACAAGCTGAATGTTCATCAATAGGATGATAGACAAATAAACTGTGGTGTGTTCATACAATGTAATATAATACTACACAGCAGTTAAACTGAGCTGCATGTATCCATGTGGATAAATGTTGGAAACAATGATGAGAGAAGAAACCAGGTTCCTGAGGGATGTGTGTCTGGTATGATGTCATTTGTGTGGTAGTTAAGAGAATTTACAAATCCATACACACCCAATACAAGGATTAAAATGCAGAAGGGAGGGATATGCATGGATTTCAGAAGAGAGGTGGTTGTAAGGATGGGAATCAGATCAGGGAAGAACAAAAAGAGTTTGCAACTGCATCTGTAAAAACTTAGGAAAGAAGAGAAACTGATCTAAAGAAAATATGGTAAATATTACTATGGGAAGCATAGGGATTTTTTTACTTACCCTGAGATTTTATACATATGTCTTCTTTTACAGTGCTTGCCACATAGCCGGAAGAGCAACTGGACTTTCACTTAATTAGACTCCTTTGTGACCATTAGAATCTTTAATTTTCTGATCCTAAAGTAGCTTGGATTTCAGGAAAAGTACCTTATTGTCTAGTAAGTTCTTTTTCCCTTCAAGTTCACTCATTTGCAGAACTGAAAGTTATTTCCTAGCTAAACTAACCCATCTATGTCTGGACAGAATTGCTTCTTTGCCAGTAGATCTTATTCCTCTTAGGTATTTCCTCTGTCCCCAAGGGGGTCATGACATCTCTCCTTCTAGTTTCATTAGTTAATTTGTGAAGATGCTGTTCATTCCTTTATCCAGATCGTTAAGAATTTTGTCGTGTGTTTCCACCCGATTCCCTTCATTTCTGGTTAAGCCTACAGAGAGAAAGAAAACCCCTCTCAGCAGCAATACTAGAAAACTGTCCATTCTCTCCCTCACCTGTGTGCTTTCTCAAGGTAAAAATGAAAGCCCAAAGAAAATGTTACATAATAAAAATGAATTTATTGCCCTTGTTTAACCCAACTATGCACCTACATCTTCTCTGTAGTTCAGCCCAAACTCCAAAAAATTTACATCTAATTTAAAACGTCAGATCAAGATTAGCTAAGTGGAGAAACCAACATTTGAATTTTCTTCAGTCTAAAAAGCAATAAATAAAAATCTTCAAGGACAATAAAAGAAATAGATAAATAGCCACAAGCATGCTAAATAGACAGAAATAAGAAAATTTAGAGCTTGTGACATTTACAATTCTCAGTCCTCTTCTATTTTCCACTCTCTCCAAGTAGTGTTAATCTGAATGTTGTAAAATATGGGAAAAGGAAATCTGTAAAGCAGTGGATGGCCATAAGTAAGAGCATAGCATCAGTTCATAGCAGGCAAGGTCAAAATTTTCAAATTATGGAAAAGAACCCGATTTCTGTTATATGCCTCCATAATTTTATAAGCATGCTCATTCATGATAAATTATTATTATTGCAGAGCAGATGGATGAATCTCAATCATTATACTATAATGGAAGATTAAACATTTTCTTAACTTCTATTCATCAAATTAAGTCTTTATACTCACAACAAAGAACAATGCATCAATGTTATCATTAGGGATTTTTAGAATACAACTTTAGCGTGAAGCATAATACATGATTAATGTACTGACAGAATTAAATACTAAACAACACATATTAGCGCAGATTTTTCAGTTCTCATATTTTGTGACTTCTCAGCCTATGATGAGTTGTGTCAAAGAGAAATTCCTGTCAGAATCATTTGATCTTTTTTTGCTGGGTTTTCCTTTGCAGCTATATCTTTACCTGTGAAATATTAACTATTCCCTAAAGCTGTGGAGTTTTTTTTCTAGCAAAGGGGAGGAAGATAGTGTCTCTTAACCTCCAACAAGGAGAAAGATTAGTCTTTGGTTGAGTTTTTGTCACATTTAGTGGATTGTAAGATGTAGAAGAGGGAAGAAACAAATCTCTCTCATCCACCCTTCCCCAACATGTGCGACTGCCACTAACTACGCCAGACCCCGAAACATATCCAGTCTTTACAACATCTGAGAAGGTGGTTTCACACTCTCCTCCAAGAATTCATTTCAACACTTACACTCCTTGTAGAGGCAGATTTAAAGAACTGACAGCAGTGGGGAAAAAACCGTATAGTGGAACAAAGAGCATGAACTTTGGAGTTACTTGGTGCACTTGACCTTGGATCCAAGGTCAAGCCCCTGATCTTCCACTTTATGGACCAGAGTACATCCTGTTTAGTCTCTTTTTGAATTCTTTTACTTTTAACATTTATTGCCTTCTCTGACCAGGCACGCATTAAACCTTTTGCGCATGACGACTCCGTTAATACCCCGGGAAACCTTCCCGCTGCACAGGGCTAGTCCCTTCTCATCCCCACTGTTGTTGTCATTGCCACTTTATAAAAAAATTGGAATACAAAAATCTATGAAGACTTCAAGAAAAAATTCAATAGTTAACAGTCCCCATGAATTATTGCTAGCTTGAAATAGCTAGCAATAGTTAAATATTTGAAAACATAATAAAGAACATCCAATATCAATTACTGTACATCAGCACACCATTTGTTAGCCATGGTGTTCCTCAGCTGGACTATGTATTACAATTTCTAACATGAAAACAAATTTCAGATGGCAAACTTTCCCATCAACCCAACATAGTTTTGGAGGTAATTTTTCAGTCAGTGAAGTAGGGTGCTAAGTGGGATGAAGAATAACAATGTTTCAAAGATACTGTACAATACCAGCTGGTCGTGTAATCTCAACTGCTCCAGAGGCTGAGGAAGGAGGAGCAAGTTTGAGATCAGACTAGGCAACTTAGCAAGACCCTGTCTGAAAATAAAAAATGAAGCTGTGTGTGGTGATACACACGTGTAATCCCTGTACTCTGAGACACAGAGGCAAGAGGATGGCAAGTTCCAGCTCGGCTTGGACAGTTTAGCAACATAGTGAGACATTGTCTCAAAAAAAAATTTTTTTAAGGGCTAGGGATGTAGCTCAGTGCAAATGTTCTGGGTTTAAAGTACTGCAAAGCATAAGATAAAATAATTAAAAATAAAAAGGGTTGGGGTGTAGTTCATTGATAGCATGCGTGAGGTCCTGGATTCAATCCCTAGTACTGAAAAATGTAAAATGAGATGAAATGAAACAATAGCAAGACCAGGTAATAGTTCTGGGCTTTCTTCACCAGACAGAAAGGAGCTTAATTCATACAACAAGAAACAGAACTTTTGAAAGGTCATGTAAGAAAGCAGCAGGATGTTGGTTGAAGTACCCGCAAGCTGGAGTAATTACTCCTACTTCTGAATCCTGGAGTAACCCCGAAGTATATCCACAGTATTTTGGTCATAATCCAGAAGTGAAGCCAGATTCTGAACAGCTCTGAGCCATCCTTTCCTGCATGACCACTGGAAAGAACTATGACTTCAGAAACTGTGAAAAGATGGGCTGCTTCCCAGTATCAGACAACTGATTTGTCATTTTTCTTTCTCTTCCACATACGGTGCCTATGTGTGCATGTGTGTACTCAGTTTGGATTCAAGATAAAAAATGTGTATCTAATCTAAATTTATAGCCCATTGGTTTTGCGCTTGGAAGAAAAGATGAAAACTTTTGTTCAACGAGAGGTGAAAATTCTTGCTCAAGAGTAAGATGTTTGTGTAAAGAACACAGATTCTGATGTGACGGGGCAGAATGCAAGCTTGGAGACAGGGCAGGCAGAGGTGGGGTCATTCATGTCGTTTGTGGGAAACCCAGTAAACGAACGTGTCGAGGAGACTTGGAGACTGGTAATTTAAAGAGGCTGGTTACCAAATAATGTGGACAATATGCCCTCATTCTATAAAAATACACACATACAGGTGCACACGTGTGTTGACCTGGAAGCATGTGGACTAAGGTATAAACAAAGTAGTAGAAACATGTTTTCATTTTCTTATTTTTATATGTATTTTCCAATTTTATTCAGTATACAGGCACTGATTTTGTAATAATGGAAGATGTTGCCGAAGTGCTCATTTGTTTAAAATGGATGGCTTCCTGCACGCATGTCACCATCTTCGCGGCCCCATCCTCTGACTTCCATCACAGCCGCGGCTACGGGGAAAGGCTGGCGTTCTCCCCGTTGGTTTTTGCTGTTTGGGAGGGACCAGTATCGAAGAATACCCAGGAGGGGGTTGCTCTGTCTCTTCCCTGATTTCCCTGCACACACACACACACACACACACACACAAACACACACTCTGCACTGCCTCTAACAGACACCCAAGATTGATTCTAAGTTTTGCTATTTTTTAGCTCTATGACTTACACACAAATAAATCAGCCTGTCTTCACCTCATATTCCTCAACTGCCAAATGAGGTTGATAATACTTACTCAAAAGTGTGTTGAATAAATTAAGTGAGAAAATACATGTGGAAACATGGTAGGTGCTCCCAAAAGCTGGGACCGCCAAAACCATAATGCTTACGTCATTCCATTTACAGCCAAAGTGTTCCCGTTATATTATTTAAGCATTTAGGTGACATTTATGTGGGGAAATTCTTGCCTGTGGCTGCTGACAGTTTGAACCCTGAGTCTCCAGGTCTATCAAAGCTGCAGCTTGAGTATGATTTCTCACCTACAAGAACCAGTGAAGCAGTGAACAGGAGGCAACCAGATTTTATGTGGAAAGTTATCCACTTTTTTATTGCTAGGGAATAGGGAATTGTTTTCTGATATTCTGACAAGAATGGCGGTAGGAAGAAAGCTAAGAATAAAATGCTATTATTTCACTTCACAACTGGAGAGAAAAAAACACACAGAGTTCTTGGTTTTACCCTATAAATACTACAGTATATTAAACATGCCACAGGAGATGATTGGAGAGTTTATCTGAATCTGATGCCAAGAATCTACTGCTCTCACCAACTCCCCCAACACTCCTCTGTCTGTTAGCAAATGTGTCCACCATTATCTACAACAGACTTGCCAAGGATATGGCTAGCACGGAGTGAGAGAAGTTGCTGATTTTGTGGCTGGTGGCCAGATGAAAATCTTGGGAGTAGAGATAAGTTTAAAAGACTATTATGTGCAACGTAAATCACATCTTCAGTCTCTCCTATGAAACTTTCAGTGATGTCTGCATTCTTATCAAAGGCTCTAAGGCAAATGGCTTCTCGGTGATAAGGATTTAAGAAAGCGTCTTGGCCTTATCTTCTGCATATGGGTCACTTGGGTCCGGGTGATTTTAATGGTCTGCTTAGTCCCTCAAGAGACCGAGATCCCCCTCCTTGAAACGGAGACCTCATGGGCTTTATTCCTCCCCTTTGTACTTTGAATAACTGACCCACTAAACCTTCAGAATGTTCCATTTCTATGAGGCCTGAGCATTTTATTAAACTACACTATTTAAGCATGTAGAAACTGATTCTCTCATCTCTTTTTGAATTTCAAGAGCAAGTATCACTTACTACTCTCAACAGTGCTTTTGAGTTTCAACAAACCTTTGTCTCTTGTCAAGAAAATTCTAAGGGTTCATGTTGCTCTTCAGAACTGGCTTAAGTCCCTGCTGCTATAACATAAAGTCTTGATCTAACATAAGGGTCGGAACTTGATAAAACAAACAACACTTCTCTAAGTTTCTCAATCAGGAAGAACTTTAATTTAGGGAATTGGGTTATCACAAACAATGGAAAAGCCCAATAGGTGAAAGTCAAGGTTACAAGACTGAGTTATAAGATCCATTAGGTCACTGTGGTACACAGATGTTTCCGCTACCACAACTGCCATTGCTTCCTCACTCTGAGCAAGATGGCGTCCCAGCTACGGAATATGGAGTCACTTCCTCCACTGTGGGGAGAGAGCTGCCACCTCACACCTGCCTTCCAAATTGCATATAAGTACAGGTAAAAGAGCGTAATTCGCTCACATAATCCAGCTGCAAGGCAATCTAAGCAATATAACTTTTAGCTTTCCAACTTTAAACAAATGGAGGAAAAAATGTAAGTTGAAATTGCTGGTCCTTCCACCACAACTAGTGTAAAATGTGGCTCTCAGCGAAATTCAGTGCAACAAACAGAAACTGCTGTAAAAATTTCTCTGTCAGTGGGCAATTCAGTATAGAAAATTTGGTTCTTTCAAAAAATAGAATAAAAAATGTATTCCATTCCAAACAAAATAAAATGCTAATAATGGTTAACTTTGAGTGATGGGCAGAGGGGCCTTTATGGCTCTGTTCTGTACCTTTGCAGTTATTCCTCTTTGTTTCAAAGTTATTCTTCTTCGTAAGTGTCTATACTGGTTGTTTTCCATTTCTTCCCAGTGCAGAGCCATGACCTCTGTATTTTCACACAGTTCTATGCCTCAGGAAGTTCCTTTATTTAGACCGCTTCACTTGAGTTCTCTCGTTAGCTGACTTCTGGATGACTTTGACCAATCTGAGGTTCCTACAGGAAGTTGTTTGCACATTTCTTCCTATTTCCTTCCTTCCCATTTCCTGCGCAAGGGTCCGTCCTCTTCTGTGGCTTTGATTTTCAATATGTTCTTGTTTTTTTTTTGGAGCTGAGTATCGAACTCAGAGCCTTATGCTTGCAAGGCAAGCACCCTAACCACTGAGCCAAATCCCCAGCCCTCAATATGTTCTTGTAATGCTGTGCCGTTCCCTGTTACAGGAAAGTGATCGCCACACCCTCTGTTGTTTCCCTAACCCCAGCCCCACTTCAGAAGTAGCCCTTTAATTAGAAGCCTTTCAAACCATCTAACAGGAGTTCTGTTTCCTACTAGGACCCTCCAGGCCCCTTTAGGATCCATATCTCTTCTCAGGTCCACTCACTCACCACACACACCAACCTCAGAAGCCCTAAAGGCCCCTAAATCATCCCTTCCAAACTTTTCCTCCTCCTCCCTATTCCCATATTATTGGTTCTATGTGTCTTTCGCTAGGGATCTTGCATTTTGCAGAACTCATTTATAAATTAATCAACTTCTTAAAATGTTTTCCAAGGTAAGCTTTATCAATTTTAAGGAAAGGAAAAACAAATTTCAAGGAAAGATACGTGTTAGAGTAATATAGGGATATCAATACTATGAAAAATATTTCAGGCAAAAATAAGGAGTATATTTACAGAGGCTTGTAGAACATAAAACCTATAAAGACGAATATCAAATAGTCTGGAAGTCTAGTCTGGAACAAGTGATAAAGTTTGACTCAATTTTAGAAAAACAGAGCAAAACAAAGAGCAAGCTCCTTGGGGACAGAGATTTTGCCTTGTTCTTGGTTCTTTCTCTGGCGCCTGGTATAGCACCATATGCATAATAGGAATTCTATAAATTGTTTTTTTTTTCACTCTTTTTAAAATTTTTTATTAATACAGGTTTTCAGTACACAATCATTACATTCCTCATGGGGAGTTGGCACATGTCCATAACACATCTTATTTTTTATCCCCTCCCCCCGCCTCTTGGTCCCCTTCCCCTTTCCGAAAGGTCTATCTCCCTATTCCTCATTATCTATCTTTTGTTTTGATCTGTATCTTTATATTCTGCTCTCTTCTTTTTTTAATTTTGTGAAAAAATAAAACAAAATTTCACAACAAAATAATGAGAGAATAACCATATTTAATACACTGTCATTCAGATACACAAGCTTAAATATTATATAGTTTCACTTACATATGAGAAGCACTATATATATATATATATATATAGAGAGAGAGAGAGAGAGAGAGAAGAAAATAGAAGAGCGATAAATAGGAAGTAGGTGGAAATTCAAACCTTCCCCAAATTACCTTTTCCATTGTTTCAAAAATGTTTTAATTTATATCCAATTTGTTTCATTTATACTACTAGTTTATCTTAGTTCATTGAAAAGAAAGTTTTGTATTATGGTCTGTTTATTTCTTTGTAAAATCTTTTTGGTTTATGTCTTGTACTCTGAATAACTACTTTAGTTATATTTTGGGTTTCTCATGTAAGAGAAACCATGTGATACTTGAGCTTGGGCATCTGATTTATTTCATTTAACACTGTGGTCTCAAGGTGCATCCATCTTCCTACAGATGATTCAAGTTTATCTTTCTGTGTGGCAGAGTAGTGCTCCATTGTCTATAAATACCATACTGTCTTTACCCATTCATCTGTTGATGGATATATAGGCTACTTCCAAGATTCAGCTATTATGAATTGTGCTGCTATAAACATAGGTATGCACGTATCACTGTAATATGATGACTTTAAATCAGGAAGATAGCTAGAAAGGAAATAGCTACGTCAAAAGGAATTTCTAGTTTTAATTTTTTGAGGAATATTCATACTGATTTCCATTATAGTTGTACCAGTTTATATTCCATTATAGTTGTACCAACAACATAGAAAGGTTTCTCTTTCCCCACAGCCATGCCAGCATTTGTTACCATTTGATTTCTTGGTGATAGCCATTATTTGTGGAGTGAGATGGAATCTCAGTGTTGTTTTAATTTGCATTTCTCTAATGGCCAGCAATGTTGAACATTTTTCATGTATTTGTTAGCCATCTTCTGCAGTACAGTTGTCTATTTTTTGATTAGGTCTTTTATTTGGGAGGATCTGATATTTTTTAGTTCTTTATATATTCTAGATATTAGTCCTCTGTCCAAGGAATCTAGACCTATCTCTCTCACCATGTACTGACTAAAATCAAAATGAAACAAAGTTCTAAATGTTAAAACAGAAACAATCTGCTGGAAGATAAAATGGTAAAATTCTATAAATTTTTAAGTGGAGGAATGAATGAGCACGCATGGCTGGAGCCTGCTTCATCCTGTGTCACTCAGCCTTCTTATTATGTCCACATTTGTGATTTTGTGAAATCTAATGTTCTCATCATTGGTCAACACCAATCCTATATGTGGCCCTTAGAGTTGTGGCTGTGGTCTCCAGTAAGCATCTCCCCCGCTGAGGACCCCTCAGCGTCTCAGTGTCCTCCCCAACAGAGAAGCCAGAGACTGTCAACATCATTGACTAAAACAATGTTCAAAAAGCTCTCGCTACATTTTTTATTTAATGGATGTTCTCGCTTTGTTTGGCTTTATGTAGTTGATTGCTTTAGTAAACGATGTGTTTGTTTTTGGCATGAATATGGCATTTTGAGAGAACATATGTGCCTAAGGTATTTCTAACTTGTGTTGACGTTAAGCACTTTATATGAATTGCCTGAGGCACCCTGCCCAACACAAGTTTATCTTTCAGAATTGTTTAGCAAAACAAACATAAAAGTAGAAGAAAGCGTCTGAATTAAGAGCTATTTTTAAGTGGTGGATGAAATTCCTTATTGATAAAATACTCTAACTACTATCATGGACCAGAAATGGCAATTATCAAAAATCAAGAGGCGAAGCACATTCCATAACCATAACCATAAACATACTGCTGATACAAAGCAAAAATTTAAAGTCTGAGCTTTTCAAAATGAATTGCAATCTCTAAAAAGGCAGATCAAATTTGGGAAGCTATTAAGCCCTAGATTAGAAGATCATTCTCTTCTGTTATAAATTTTGGCAAAAGTAATAAAAATCTTCAAACATCTATAATTATAAGTAAATAATCCCATCTTGAGACTCGAAGTGGGACTTGAGTTTGAATCACTAACAAGCTGTAAGACTTTGGTAAACTTAATGTTATGTCGCTGAACCTCAGTTTTCTCAACCGTTGAAGGGGTTTAATGATGCCCGGTAGGCCTGGGTCCCTGAGCGGCTCTGTGGAGCACGGCTCTTCAGTGACCCATATTGGACATCTACCAGTAGAAGGTAATAAAATTTTGTTGTAGTAGAACTGAGATTTTGGAGTTGATTTGTTGTGGATGCTTCATCTCACCTATTCTGAAGAATACAGATTAGAAGCCCAGAAGTTCACTGAACTGATCTGCATGATGAATTTGGCTCTTGCTCTAATAAAGGTAAAGAAAGGCAGAGGGTAATAGAGTCAGGAAATGAATGGAAGGCTGTAATATAATGCAATCCCCATGCAATAATTTCTGGATCTTAAGTATATGCTACCAAAAAAATCACAAAATGTTTGTTGTCAGTGGTTTGTCAATGAAGATCCTTACACCAGGATAATGCAGGAATCGAACAGAGACCATGTGCTTGCTTTCAGGGCCTGCGTCATAGTAGCATGGGGAAGTAGCAGAAATCTTGAGCAGGCCTGTGAAATCTTCAACCCTCAAAAGGGATGGGGGTGAAGACCTCCTATGTCCAATTCAGGTCAAGGAATCCTAAGCTTTATTATTTTGTCTAAGCTATTGAAACACTTATTTTAACCACAGGGAGAAGATTTATACTTAAAAATAAACTACTTTTATTTCATTCAATAAAATCTAACTATCCAATGATATGATCATAGAATCTCAGAATCTCAGGGTCTCAGGATTAGAAAGAACATTAAGGTCACCTTCTTTAGCCCGTGGACATATCTGGGGGCAGAGAATTCACTCCTTCCACACATTCACTCTTTCCGCTTTAACAGACTACTAGTCGCCCTACCTTTGAGCTGAAGTCTTTCATCCTATAACTTTTACTCAGTGGCCCAAGTTCTACCTCTTGAGGCAAACAAAATCCCTCTTCTATGGAATAGGTCTTCAAATACTTGAAAGGAGCATCAGTCTTGTCTTCCTTCCTCTACAAGTTATTTTTGGATCTGTTTTATTCTCTTCACCATGTCTGGATGAGGTCTGTCCCCTTTTCTTCTAATTATTCTGCCCTTCAGGAATGGGTTAGATGGCAGAGAGGAGGATAAGAGGGAATACAGATCATGTTAATATGATGTTAATATCAACCAAAGACCTAATTAAGCAAGATTTCTTGTCTGCTCATTACCTCTTCATGCATCTCACCTCAGGGACCCATTAAGTGGGTGAGAACCAAAGTTGCCCTTTGAGTAGATGAAGTAAAGGCTGTCCTCATGGTACAACAGGAGGGTGTCCAGACAGGGCTCTTGCCTTAAAATCCCAAAACCAGCACAAAATACTTACCCAGTATCTCTTTTTTGGATAGCATAGCTTCCCCTGATATATCACCTCAATGACAATTATGAAGCCACCGCAGCCCATTCACTAAGGTACACTCATCCGTTCTCATTTGCTGACAACACTCCAAAAAGTCAAAGTCCAAACTGATGTCACCGACCCTGTACATGTGGATGGTACTGAAATGAGGAAGCTTTCCTCCTCCATGCATTTCTGACCCTGTCTATAACCCAAGCCCCCAACGTATTATGTTCCTCATGTCTTACTCAGTTTTCAGGCAACTCTTTCAGATTTTATTTTCAGTCTCTGATTGTACCATCAGACTGGACCGGAAGAAATCCCAGGAACACTCTTCTTGCTGACACTTCCTCTCCAATCTCTAGGCATGTCTTTGGGCCGGATGGATGGAGACTCTTCCTCCTCCCGCGTGCAAATGACCTCTTAGAGATGAGCCTACTGGTCCTCTAGAAATGACCGTGTAAGTGTAAATTCCAGGGTAAATGTGGCCAAGGCTCAAGCTGAAAGTCAGGACTACATATTTCTTAAGTATTTTTAGTTTGAAAAAGACAAAATGCAGCATTCAGAGTAGGGCAGAAAGGCTTCACAATAGGTATGTTTTGGTGACAAAGCATTTGTTAGCACAAAGGTAAATGTCATTTAAATGAGGCAGAGGAATTAGGAATAAATTCGAGTACCCCTAATGTAAAGTGCTGTTTCCTAGCTTGGCTCTTACCAGCTGATTGGCTGAGTTAAGGAACCTTTCTGAGCCATCATTTGTTTATCCTGAAAATGGAGACTATCAGTCCTTGCCCCATCACTCCCAGCACGCTCAGATCGGGGTGAGAATCACATAATGTAAAATCTGTAGTGCCTGGAACAGAGTAAAGCGTAATACATGTTAGCTCTTCTTCCTCTCCCAGGTCAGCTCTCTTCTGTTTTTCTGATCCAGGAAATACAGTTGCAGGTAGGTTAGCTGTATGAGTGGACTCACCGTTCCATTCGCAGCAGCTGGCCAGGCCCACCTGTGAGTACCCAGGCTGGGCGGGTGTCTCCTGCGGGTCATTTTCCACACAAACAATGAGAAAACCCAGTTCCACAAGATGTAGCTGCAGCCACAACCTCAGTTCATGTTCACAGATGCTCAGGAGGGAAAGGATGTTGGCTCGTGACGTTTTTTCACTCAGCAATAAGTATCAGTAAACAACTTCAGAAAAAAACAAGGTGTTCTGGGCATTTAGCTCAGTGGTCAGAGTGCTTGCCTTGCAAGCGCAAGGCCCTGAGTTCGATCCTCAGCACCAAAAAACAAACAAATAAAAACAAAAAACAAACAAACAAAAAAAACCCCCGAGGTGTATCTGTGCATTAGATGTATCTATTTGCCTTTTTATCGGAACAAAGCCAGCATCTTTTACATGGGGAAAGAAAAATAATAAAAATATCCAACCATGAGAGAGATACAACAGGAGCTCAGCCTGGTGTAACACCAGACCATAAACCCGGAAATAAGAAGCACTTCATCTAAACATATGCAGAAACCTATGAGTAATTATCCATTGTGGACAGTAGAAGAGAAAACTCCATCTTCCTTACTTGCCAATTTCCCTAGTGGACCTCGAAAAAGAGAAAAACACTTTTAATTAAATAAGGCCAGAATTCTTCCCCCTACATCCTGGCCCCCAAGCGTCTTGCTAGAAACAGCAAGACATTAACTCAGAGGGCAGGCTGCCACCTACTGGGCCACCAGTAGCATCCCTGAACATTTTTTGCTGGCGTTTTGAGGTCTCACCTTAAAAATCCTGATTTGGTCTGAAGCTGCTTTGTTAGTAACATGAAAAAAAAAAAAAGTTTAAATAATTTTATAAAACAAACCCATAACCCAAGCCACTACTGCATTGAAATTTAAAAGCTGCAGCATGAATTAATCATGTGGCAGTATCTTGCAAACTTCACAGCAAAACATTTTTGTTTTGGCATCAGGGATCCTGCAAATTCAAAGGGAAAACTAAACCTTTCTCTCTTTCTCTGTTGTTGTTTTCTAAGGACAAAGTGCTTTAATAGTCGGTAAGTGCTGCTAATTGCTCCCCAGACAACCCTAATCTAGCCATTTCCTCCCTGCCTTTTACTCCATAAATCCTCCAGAAGACTAATATATTGGTTAGCATTCCTCAGAGTACCCATTGGATTCGATTGGTTTACATGTTACAAATACTTTCTCTATGCCCACCCATTTAAAAGAGCCTATTTTTAGTAAATCTTCTATTATCGATGCTCAGAACCACTTCAGGCTTATCTTGACATCAGCAAGATCAACCACCAACCCCTTTTAATTTTCTTTTCTTATTTCTCTCTTTTTAGAATAAGCCACTTGTATTCAATGACAACCAGAAAATCTGGTATCTTTGCCTCCAACCAAGTCTGTGCCTTTGGACACATTACAGCTCAGATTTTTCCGTTATAAAGCAGGAAAAAGAATCCTGCCCTACAGCCGAGTTATGATAATAATTTAACGAGGAGGATGGCTATGCTTACTGAGGGCACACCTCACAGCTGTATTATGCTCAACATTTTGCCATACTTTGGATCCTCAAAAAAATCCTGCCCATGTGGTAAGAATCACCACCCTAAAGAAGAGTAGAGATCAACCTTAGGTCAAATATGGAGCCGACACAGGGGGCAGAATTCACACTCAGAACTTCCAGTCTGGGCCAGGTCTATTTCATCTACCTCTTGCTGCTGTTTTTATGCAGGAGAAGGACTAACATAAGTGAATGCCCTTAGTACAAATAAAGACACACAATAATTCACCTCCCATGGAGAACAAACACTAGCCCTTGAAATACCTTGGAAAAACTGGCCGGAAACAAATACTATTCTGAGATACAGAAATATTTGCCTAGGAGATAGGCAGATATATATATATATATATATATATATATATAGAGAGAGAGAGAGAGAGAGAGAGAGAGAGAGAAATTGATAACAAGCTCTTTTTTGTGACTCCTCTTTAACAATGTTACAATTATTCAAAAGAAGCATTATTTTGGTTCTCTTCCTTTCAGGCTTTTTCCCCCTGCATGTTTGCAGCTTGCTTAATTACTTCATTGGGCTTTGGAACTCATACATTACAGATACATGATCATCCAAGTCATTACCTGCATATTTTCCCATTAAGAATAATTATAGCTCTTACCACCACTGTCCGCATACTTATGTCCTGCAGGCCTGGGCACACTGAAGTAATCATCTTTTGAAAATGATCTTGATGGGCAAGTGTTGTGTGCACAATCAGCAATAAGCAAGATGAGGTGGGAAGATTTCCATCTCCTCCATTATTGAGCAGCTCAAAAAAAATCACATTCCCATTATTTCATCACAGCACCATGCAGGACGCTGAGATGGTTTATGTTCTCCTGAAAAGCGAGTTAGCACTAAGTGCGGAGACAAGACCCATGGGATGCTGGATTGTATCTGCCTCTCCATGAATAATCTTTCCAAGCACGTACACACCACCCATTTCCTGGCTCAATTTCATTGTCCACAAAATGAGATTTATAAGATGTTTTTAAAACCTCTGATCATCAAATCAGAGATGAAACAGTCATATTGATGGCAGCATAGCTTTTTATACTGATGAATTGCTGAAGGTCTGGAATCCTGGCTCCTCCACTTTATGAACTCTATAACCTTAGGTATGTTACTTAACCTCATGGAACCTCAGTTTCCACATCTGTAAAGGGGAGATAGTATTAATCCACACACAGTGAGGATTCAGTGCAATCCTAAGGGAAGGCATTTTGCCCAGCGCCCCAGTACAGGCGAGCATTCAACCAACATTAGCTATTATTATCATCAACAAGGCTAAACTAAAAGAGTCTGTCGACTGCTCAACAGGGCTCAGGCAACACATCTAAATTAAAAACATTAATTGTCTGCTAGATAATATTCTAGAGACACTGTGAAGGGGTCACATGCTATTTTAATCATTGACTCATGAGTGGTACAATTTCAAAGGTAAGAAGAAGACAAGCTAGCAGATGTTCGAAAAATATTAGATTGTACTTAAGAAAAGGCTATATATAAAACTAGTGAGTGGGCAATCTGCAACTGGTTGCTTCAAAAGCTAACAAATTAATCTTAAGTTTAAAAAAACTCTTTGTTTTCAATCCAGATTAAAAGTCTTCAATGTTAAATTTTTAGATTTTAAATAAGCAATAAAAAGCTTCCAACAGTCATTAAAATTGCCCATTTCCAACTAGAAACAAGAATTGGTATTTCTAGTAAATCATTCTGCTAGCTCTCAACCAAGGTCTCTCTTGTACTCTTCATATAAATAATGTTTTCTATACACATTCTTCTCTATATACTGCTCTTTTCACTTCGCCACATATAGTAAACAGTTTTCTATGTCATTTAACATTTTTGTCATCTTCTTAATGACGCCATGATAGACTATTGAATTAATGTTATTTATTTAGCCAAACCTCTATTGTCAGTTATTTAGATCTGTTTCAAAACGGTTGTCACGAGTATCCATGTAGCCGAGTCTTGGGATAAATTTCTAAAACTGCATTTGCTAGATGAACAGGAATATACTTTGTTCTCCCACAGCTCATTTTTAAATCTCACATTTTCACATTGGTTTGCGCACGCAGACACAGTCTTGCCTTTACTGGGCTCTGGAATCCCGTGTGTGTTTCTCCAGGGACAGACTGTCTTTGCAGCAGGTTCTGCTGCCACCACTCAGCCGTGCTGCAAGTAGCCAGTGACCAAGGGCTCTGAGTGTGGTGTCTGCGTAGGCCCCAGTAGACTAAACATGCCATGTTTGTAATCTTCCCGGCTATGCTCCCACACTGGGGATGGCATAAGCTTGAGGTGTCCTAACCAATATGCCCAACTGAATTTGATTATCTAAGCACAGGGCATTTTGATTTTTCCAGGACACATTTGGTGTCACTAATTTGAGCAGACTGGTGTTCCAAACAGTCTGTTTAGGAAATTCAGGTATTCTTGAGTGACTTGAAATGCAAACCTGCAGAGGCTGTCTAGACTATCTCTAGAAGAGTACACAAGCAACTGGGGACAAGGGTTTCCCTCTAGCTAGGGAAGCGAAAGTAACAGAAGTGGGCGTCAGACTTTTCACTGTACTCCTTTGCACAGTTCTAGTTTATTGCATGTGCCATTCTCCTTTCTTATCTCATTCAAAGGGGAATTTTTAAAATAGAGACTAAGCCCCAAAGAAACAATGCATGCAGTAGATGTTATAGCCAACTGTCGGGTTAGTAAAACACAAGCAATAGCAAAGCGATGGAATGATCTGACAAAATGGACATAGTTGAGAATGCACATTCTGGTGCCTTACTGCCTGGGCCCATAAGGAGCTCTGTCACTAACTATGTGGTGATGGACAATTACTAAACCATGCTGTAGATCAGTGTCCCCATCTAAAAATGCAGCTAATAATAGTACCTCCTTCACAGTTCGTTGTACTCAAGGAGTGAATACATAAACGCCCTCAGAACAGTAATTAGCACACAGCACGTATCGTTGTATATTAGCTATTGTTGTTATTATTCTTCATTCAATTTATACAGTGCTATAATTGTAATAGCAAAGAACCTCCTCATGATCTGCAAATTTTGAAAATTTAAAGAGCATCTTTACTGTGAATGTCTGATTTTATGGTGTTATTTATAACTATGCAATAGAGGGAAAGGGAGCTGGAAATTTTGATTCCAAATTTGAGAGCTGTCTTAAGTCTTCATAAAAGTAGTTCTCTCAAATCATTTCATATCGATGTGGTCCATGAATAGATTTTAAAGAATTCTATTCAGAAAGTTTGGCTTTATATTCTTTATTTTGTATGTATGTGATGTGATTTTGATTTGTTTGTTGTTATTTTTTGAGTGTGGGCAAAGGCCATGGTTTAAAAAAATGGCAAAATGAATGTTGCAGTACCTGTTTCATTTGGCTGCCTCTAAGTAGCTACATCTTTAAGAAGCATGTGTTTTTGAGATCAGTATTTGCCAAAGGAAACCATTCATAAGATAGGACATTAAAGATTCCTGAAAACATTCTAATCCTATCTGCTGTGAATAATGTGCTCAGTCATTGGAAATGTATTGCCAGCAAAGCAGATGATATGGTGACAGGGACAAGTAGACTCGGCTGTCACACAAGCCTCGATACATTCTTTCACTCAACACTTTACTGACCATGATAAACAGAGTGCTGTTCTGCCTGTTTTGTGGGTGACCCTGCTTCCCTGTTTCAATGTGGCTCTTCCCGTGCCAGCATCAAAGTGGAATCTCCCCTACAGGATTTTAGGTTCAAGTCATTCCAACTCTGGTCAACATATTCAATAGTGAGAGTGCAGCAGACTCTTAGCATCCATGAGGACTCCATTGGGAGGTCTTAGCAGATTCAGCACCGTGTGGTTCACAAAACAGGTGCTCAAGAAGCATTTAGTGGCAGTTCCACCGTATTTCTCCCATAACACAGGATGACCCTGAACGTCCTGTGTCTGTAACACCTTCAGCATGACAAGGCTGTGTTGGCCGGTCCAGAGATCTCTGCCACCACCCCCGCCTCTCTGACAGCGCAGGTGATTCAAACAGAGCAGAGGGTGCGACTGGTATCCAAACAAAAAAGTCTAGTTAGAAAGCATTTTCACTGTATAAACGTAGTTTCTGTTACGCTTCAAATTCCGATTGCTGGCACTGCCTCTGCTAACAGATTTTAAAACAAACTGAAAATTGTTTTGTTTCATTTTATTAAATATTCAAAATCCAAGAAATTTGGAAAAGTGGGCTCCAGAATGATCTAATGGAAAATCTAAAACCAGAGACAAATGTCTACCCTGCCCTGCTTCAGTGATTTGGGCAGCATCCAGGTTACTCAGATGACTAGGAAGGAAGCAAAGACCAGACATTGCTCTGTATACCACAGTGCTCAGGGTTCCTCCTGCACCACACAATTTTGAATTAGAGACCATTTAGATTGTGTTATATTTTCAAGTAAAAATTGATCAAATTCTATTTAAACCACCTGAATTATAATTCATCAAGACACCCGAGCCAGGCACTTTGGGAGCAATATGGTAGTGAAACACTAAGACGCCAGTGGGCACATGCTGACGGGGACGATAATGTGGTTTTCTGGCCAGTGGTCACAAGGTACGTGGCATGGTCCTTGTTAAATCTCACCCACACACAGGGAACAAGTAGGTTCCTGGGATGCAGTCTATCTCAACAGCAGTAAAGTTGGTGGTCGGGGTCCTTTGGCACTTGTAGACACTTTAGCTATAATACACTTGCTTTTCTATTTTTAACTGATGTTGTTGTGTAAACATCTTTAACATATTATCAATAGGCAATGAAAAGAATCTACTCACAACAGGTAGGAAATAAATCTTCACTATCTTCTTGGCCCACTAGTTTACACGTAAAACATCTACCTTTTCTAAAAAGCTGTTGGAGACATCTGTGCTTGTTAATGTCCTGCAGTGATCTATCACAACTCTGAAATGTGCAATATATCCAACTTACCCACTAACTGGTGTCCTATCCCGATGACCATCGACTAACTCAGATATGTTACGTTTACACGAACACAGCATTACTTTGAAAATTTCATGGATTAAACCTCATACTAGTATTAATACATTTCTCTAGCCAATTTTTATTGAAAGCCTATTACGTGCCCAATGCTTTGTTCCTTGATGTTGTATTTTAGTTGCCTATATACATTTGAATCTTCTAATGTGAAAATTTACTCTCATGAAATTTCGAAGAGAGGCCGTGAGAAGAGCCTCAGTGGCAGAGGGTGGAACTGTAGTGCCAGCTATGCCAGTAATCCACAGTGTGGTACAGAGTCCTTATACCTCACTGTGCCTCTGCTTCTTCACCTGCAGTAGAGCAGTAAGTCATCTTCCTTCACCTGATTCAACTGTTAGGAGAAGCAGCTAATAAAAATTGTTATGAAGTACTATGAATATTGAAAAGTACATGATCATCATGATTAATAATAATGTATAAAGCTCAAATATTGAAATGACTCTCTGGCATCCTTCCAAATCGAGAAATATAAACTCTGGCCTTGCATAGTAATGAAGAGAAACAGTGTGAGCTACTCTTATTGTACAGTTTAAATGAACATAGTGATGAATATCTTTAATTATGGACTGTATTCCGTAGTATTGTGTATGTGTGTGTGTGTGTGTGCACGCATGCGTGTGTGTGTGCTTTAACCTAAATCTATTGCAGTCCTCTCAACCATATATTGAGGGTTTGAATAGAACCATTCCCAAAGCAAGTAGACATTTATATGTCTGTATCTAACCTTGGAACGAATGCTCATTTTGATAGAGAATGTACGCAACTATGAGCCCTCACTTAAAGGAAGCTGGCTCTGACTTCACAGATATCAAAATCTGTCATCTTCACGTTAGCCAACTGTCTGGCTCTTAATGAGAAAAACAAATTGCTTTTACTTCCTACATAAGACATTTGCATTTAGAATTTTTTTTACTCGTAAAAGGTTTATAAAGCAGCCACTCAAACCATTCTACCTGCATTTTTCACCTAAAAGGGTCTTTATGAAATCTTACAGTAAATTTAATAACCCTCTTCAATAAACATGAGCTTTTATGAGCGTGACATATCTAAATAGACTCAATGGTCTGGGAATAAAATCTGCATCAGTAATATTTTCAGTGCTGTAATATCCTACATAAAAAGCCATGTGCAGAGCAGACCACTGCATAAGGAAAAATCTGTCTCCAAGTTTAAGAAGGCAACTGGTCAGTGAACACCTGGGTGACTCATTAAGTTAAATGTGCAGTGTCCTGATGTGTACAACATTCGAGCTTCATAATATTCACAAATTAGCATCCGTCATTCTCTCCCATCTTCGGCAATCGCGCATTATAGGACTAACTTTACAAGTGGCCTTCAGTAATCATTCGCACTGAGTTTTTGCGGAAAGGGACCTTCTCTGGAAACTTTTCCCTGTCTCAGGCACCTGCACAGGGGACTTCTGCCGGGGTGAACATGCTGACATGAGCCTTCCGGCTCAGGTTATCACACGGCTTCTTTCACCAGTTAAGGTACCAAATTAGGCATGAGACTGGGACCCTCATTTCCCCTTTTGCTGGTATGTATCAGTAAAGAAGACAGGAAAATGCTAGTGACTTTTTTATAGTGGCTATATAACAAGAGAATGAAATGTCAAAGCCCTAGAAACTCTATCTTTCTCAGTCCTCTCGAAGCTCATCTAGCTACTGCTTGTGCTGAAACTAGCACCTCACCTTCAACTTTGCTTTGCTAGCAGGTGGCCATTTAAAATCCTGCAATACACAGCAGTCCAGTGAGTCAAAATGTCCTGATGGTGAAATCAGTAGCTCTGGAACACATACGTGTGCCAAGGGCTTCGTCAAGCATTCCGAGCAGACAACCACCACTCTCTAGAGGTAGCTCACTTCCCATGATTAGACGAACTCCTGAGAAGTTGTGTGTAGAATGTGTCCCTAATTAATTCATATCCATAACATACTAAGGAAGTATATTTTAAAGTACAATAAACTGTTTTAACTAAGTGCTTAAAATTGTAGCTTTTAAAATCAAGGTTTGCAGGTTTAAATCAAAGCTTGCTTAAAGTAGAATAGGCAGAGGGACAGGAATAAATTAAACTCAAATAAAACCACAAGTTTTCATTAAAGTCCTTATTTCTATCTCCCTTCATTCCCTCATATATTGTTTTACCAGAATTTCTGGCAGAGGTAAATGAAGTAAAGATGTCCTACAGTCAGAAGAGTTTTGTTTCCTCTCTTTTTGTGTTCAAACATTATTTTTCAAGTCCTCAGATTGTAAAGATAGAGAAGCAGAAGGAGAGAAGAAGGGCCGCAGATAACACTAAGACCTCTGGAGGAAATGGCAGATGAGCTCTCTGGCCCCCTGCCACTTCCTCCAGTCTTGCCTTTGCCTTCGCCCTGTCTCAGCTTGGGACAGAAGGGCACAGAGAAACTGCACAGGAGCTTTCTTCTTCCATGTTCGTTTCCTCCACAGAAAACCTCAGGCCAGAACCAGCAGAATTGTCTGGCCGATCTGCCCTTCCTGCTTAGGTTCCCGCTCTTTACCCCAATATCTTCCTCTGCTCTTGGCTGTCACCTTGGGAACTTGAGAAGCTCTGAGGTAAGCCAGCCTTCTGTGCTTTGTAGAACCCTTAGAAAATGGCAGATGCTCACACAGAGCAGTTAGGACTTCCCAGAAGGCCCAGGCCTTGCTCTGGAATCTTCTCTCTGGCCTGCCCTTCAACAATATTACAACATACCAACAATTGGTCCAAAGGCTGGTGAGGAAAACAGAAGAGGTAAGAAAGGAGTCTCATTAGTCAACGGAATAAACCTTTTTCCCTAAATAACCAAGGATTGGCAAGTCAGTATTTGAACCTGCTGTGACAACTTGTTTGTAGGGCCATTAGACGTACCTGCTCCCTGCAGAGAAGTGGGAGGGTATCTTTCGGATCTCTGTCAACCTGACCAGGAATCCCATCTTAGTGCCAAAGAGGCTCCAATGACCATAAAGAGTCTTCCGGAGGCCCACTTAGCTGTGCCCACTGAGTGTTCTATTCTCAGGAACCAATGAAGCCTACTGCTCCAAATTAGTGCATTTTAAAATGACCAAATAAAATGAATGAGGTGATGATACAGAGAAAAGAAAACATTTAAGGATAATGAGCACAGAGCACAGTTAGCTTCATTCCATACAGAGAGGGAAAAAGGTCAGTAAATTTAGCACACACATAATAGACCTCACAAATCATCTCCTAATTAATCCTCATCCAGCCAAAATGTACTGGTTTAACCTTTTCATTCTGTGCTTTCTCACAATATTTACGAACTACAGCCTCTCGACAGGAATGGGAAGCGTACCCGGGGCACAGGCTGTGGGGCTAAGCAAGTTCCTGGATGAGTTCCTGCGGGACGGGGTGAGAGGGTCCTGGGCCCACATTTTCTTGTGCTGAGAATAATGTGGATCCTGCCTGTAGGATCAGAAACCGTACCCCAGTCGCGTCAGGATATTGTCTGCATTTTCCATTGCCAGAGTTACCTGTGCTTCGGCACTGTGGGGTTTGGGTTTGGTTTGGTTTTGAAATAACAGTAATTGATCTTTCCTAAAACAATGGTGCTGACCTCAGTAAAAAGCAGATCTCATTCGAATCCTCCCCAAGACAGTGTAATTGGAAATTTGCCAGGATACCTTGTCCAAAGGCAATTTAATCCATAAGATATGGGTTAAACAGCGTGGAGGTGCTGAGAATAAAAAACATTTCCGGAAGTATAAGGACAGAAACTCCAACAGAGTATTTTCAAATATGTAGCTTCTCAGGATAAATATATTAAGCACCCACTGAGGGCTCTGAAAACTTTGAGAACAGCTCAGGAAAGTGAAAAACGCGCATCACTTACTAGAAGTGGTTGTTTTCAAAATTCTCATAACTGATACATAAAGATATAAAAATTATGTCTATTAAGGGTGTACCATGTAATACTCTGGTACATGTATATATTGTGAGGTCCTTAAATTAGTTTAAACGTATCTACTCAGACTTTTATCATTCCTTTGTAGTGAAAAATATTCAAAATCCTTTCTTCTAGCTTTTGAAATGTACTAGAGTTATTCTGGTATCTCCCTGAATAAATATAATAGATAACATTTATTAAGTGTTTTGTATTCTTAATACAAGAATACAAAACACTTTTGAGTGCTTTATACATATTAAGTCATTTAATCTTCATGACAAGCCTTCCTCGTAGGTATTATTGCCATACCAGCATTATAGATGAGGAGACGAAAGCTCAAAGACAAAACACAATTTGTCTGTGGCTGCACAGCTAGGAATAAGGAGAGCCACTAGATTATAAACTCTTCAAGGGCAGAGGTGATCTTTTATTCAACCCTGTATTCCAACATCTAATCCAGTGGTTCTCACCTGTGTGGCTTGTAAAAATATGGGTTTGTTGAAACAGGCTGAATTGAATAGCTTGAGGAGACTGCCTTAGACTTCAGAAGGAAAAGGGGACACTTTGCAGATTGCTTCATGTGCAAGAAACATGGTTTTCTAATCCCAATCAAAATTTAGGATTATGTGTCTATTAGACAGCTTCTTTCCAGATGTGCAGCACACATCTGTACAAGCCTCCACTTCCCCTTGGTACAGCTCTTTCTTGAATGGTGGGTGCTGATTACAAATATTAATCAATATGTCCTACTACTGTGGATAAATTTAATTCAACAGTTATCAAGCATTTTGGCAAGGTGCTATTATTGATGCCTCTTCAGAGTTTAAAATACAAAGGAGGAAAAACAGACAGCTCTCTCCATCCCAACATTAAAACTTGCCCAGATGGGACCCTGAATTTGTTCTAACAAGAGAGGAAGCAAAGAGTACATGTGGCAAACCCCGGCCATGGAGAAGTCATGCACTTTAACGGAAAGCTGGTACAAACACTAGGTTAGGAAATTTAAAATGGTCACAACTACCAATGTCTTGGTTCTAGGACTGAAGACTGGTCTGTGTAGAGTCAGCTTTCTGCGATGTGGGCAGCAGTGGGTATTAGATGTTCACATCCTATTCTGATTAGAAGGAATAGGGTAGAGGGGCTGTGTACTGAAAGTCTTTTAAAACAGCACAAAGCTACAGTCATAGTTGGGAGAAGTTAGCTCTTACAACAAACTGCTGCAGAAGAATACTGCAGACCATTACTAGAGCAGCTCAGATTGCTGGGATAACCCAACAGGCCATAGAACTCTCTTTTCTCAGGAAACAATTTCAGAGGAAGGAGAGACGCAAGATTATCAGCTGTCCTTGGCGAGGAAATCAAGCCATTAAAACTGGAATTGGAGAACAAGGTTCTGGTTTGCAGAGATTTCAACCTCTTGTGCCAGATGGTCAAAAAGTAGAGCTCTGGGAAAAAGAAATAAGGAGGCTAGGCATCTCTACACACAAAGGAAGGACTACCATGGCCCAGGCATAGCGAGAAGACCTACCAATTTGCATACATAAGAATTCCTAAGATTGTGTGATGTGAAAACTTTAATTTGTTTTGAGGGCAAAAACCATATAAAGCACAGTCCCTAAAATTACTGTGCAGAAACCAATGATACTGTCCCATCCCTCTGTGGACCGCCAACAACTTGTGCTGAGGAAGGAAACCCGAAACCTGCCTGTAGGAACAGAGGAGGCCCAGCTTGTGGCACTCTCTCCATATACATAAGATGATGAGTCAGGACTGGAAGGGACCCCCAAAAAGGGCCTCAGACTATAAAAAAAATCTTGCCCAGGCTCTTGGAATAAGGAAACACGACTAAGACAGGGATACCACAAATAAATATTGGGTTCTTTGCTGCAATGAGAAATAGATATTTGGTTGTTTCCCCCAATTCCTGGCACATAGCTTCTAGAAACACTGGAGTCTCTAAAGTCATAATAGTGGTTTTTGTATACTAATGAGACGACTAATGGCTGTAACCCTTCGCTAGCTTCAAGTGGGTCACCAGAAAGACCAAGGCATGATTAGGTTTGAACTTGCAGCCTGCCATTGACCTCCAGGGAGAGAAGGGGGGCTGAAAAGAAGATTGAGTTAATTACCAATGACCAATGATTTAATCAATCATGGCAACATCGTGGAATCTCCATAAAAACCTAAAGCTACAGGGTTGGGAAGCTCTCCAGGTTAGTGAACATATCAAGGGGCTGGGAGGGTGGTGCCCCTAGACAGGGTGTGGGAGTGCCCTGTAATCTCCCTCCCCGCCACACCTTCCTCTATTCAGTCTGGCTGTTCCTGGGTTGTAGTCTTTGCAATAAACCAGTAATTGTAAGCAGAATTCCTTCCTGAGTTCTGTGAGCCACTGTAGCAAATCATTAAACCTGCGGAGAGAGTCTTGGGAACCCCCAATTAATAATCATCAGTTGATGAGAACTACAAGAAGCCGTAGACTTTGTGACTGGAGTCTGAGGTAAGAGGCAGTCTTGTGTGACTGAGTTCTTAAACTTGTGGGGTCTGGGCTGCCTCCAGGTAGTTGGGGTCGGAACTGTAAGTTGTAAGATGCCTAAGTGGTATCGGTGGAGAATTGGAGAATTGCTTGGCATGGAAAATCTTCACTTACTTGGTGTCAGAGTGTTTTGAGTAAAAACAGCTCGGGTTCTGCCTTCTTAGCTATGCCTTGAAATTTTTGCATAGTAAATTAGCAAGGGCAGAAATACAGTGTTACCTCATTTCAGCACTTCAGTTGCAACCAAGATCCTCAAACAAATTCTGTGACCAGAATCATGGAAAGAATGAATTCATGAACCAAGGTACCACTGTACTTTCTCTAAGAAGAAAGCAAAAGGTATGAAAATGTTATTCTCTTAGCAAGTACTGTCAGAGCCCCCATCTTGGAGAGAGGCATCTATGCTGCAAGCTCCTGGATGCAGTCGCTTGGCACAGAAGCTGCAGAGCTGCTGTGGGCCTGCCCTTCTCCCTCAGGCCTGGTCTGGAGGCAGAGGAAACACATGTCACTCAAAAGAGGGAGAAGAAGACTGAAAGAAGGAGAAGAGAGAGTTGAGGCAGTAGCGTGATGGCCAGTGAGAAGTAGGTTTACTGGAGTCACAAAAAGCTTCATGCATAGGAGCTAGCTGAAGACAAACCAGGCTTCGTGTCTACATCGGCCTAGCCATGCGTCAGGAGCAGCAAATGCACTCAAAAGTGCAAAAGCCAGGGATAGAAAGAACTAGAAAGGGACCCTGAGAAGTGTACTTCCTGAAACTCACAGAAATCTAAGGGTAGGAAAAAGGAAGGTGGCTAAGTCGAGGAGACTTGACGCTCCATCAGCCAGGGAGGCTGCAGGTGTTGGCGTGACCCAGGCCTTGGGTGCCCTTCTTTCTCCAAGGATGCTCCATGTGCCTCTTTGTCCACCATGCCCTGGCCTTAGCATTTCCCTGTCCTTCCGTTTTATACTCTCATTGTCCAGCTCTTTCCCCTGCCCAAACAATGCCACCTTACAGAATTCTCTTTCCAGAAAATTCCCTCTTTTTACGAGAAGCCATTCATGGGGTCATCCAGATCGACTGCTCTTGTTAGAGAATTTCTTCATAGGCATCCAAACAGTACATGAGTAAAGTCACTTTTTTTTATTCTTGTCAACTGACAAGATCACACACCGCACAAATACCTGATCTACAATTCAACAAGCCCCCACACACAGGGATGTCTCAGGTTTATGGTTAGTATACGCACCGAGCAGAGTAATTTAAAATAAAGAATTGGATGACTACATATTATAATTTGTCATTGTTAAAGAATGAAGGTGATTGGATAAGTAGACAGGACAAATACATTCGAGATAGTATCGACAGCATGTTGACTAATCAAACACCCAATCATCTTACCTGCCACAAGCGAGAATTTGGTTAAACATTTTGATGATGTACAGAATAGCTTGTGGAGGGATTTGTTCCCAGGTAATTGGCAGGAACTGCAGCTCATTAAATTAGCTCTCATCTGACATGCCAAATGATACTCACAGTTGATCCGTTAGATCATCAGCAAGCACTTGTTTATCTCTTCCGTGAGCCAGGATGACAAATAAGCAATTTTAGCCAAAAGGGTTAAGGCCAGTGCCAATCATTATTCACACTGCAATTTAACTGATTCTCTGGCAATCAATACCGTGCGTTCAAAATGCAATACAGCAGTTTCTTCCACATTGTAGGAACCCTTTATGTGAATATGCTGCCAGGATATAAACAAACAAAATACTAAATAAAGACAGGTCTCAAATATAGTATTTGTCATCTGATTTTAAGGGAGTGAGGAAATCTATAAACCTAAAGACATTCATACTGGACTGTTGCATAACAGAGCAGGTACATTAGAGATCTCCTACCTGCATTATTGGGCTAGACCCGTAAGAAATCATGAAAGGTGGCAGAAGAGAAATGGCAGGGACTGGTTTAACGCCTACACCAAGCCTATCAGCCTCATCAGGAAATCTGAGATAATGATGGGTAAAGCAACTTTAAATGGCTGCATTTTGCACTTCATTCTCAAGCACTTGAAATCAAGGTCTTCACACAAGATTAACCAAAGGGAAGATTTGGCACCACAGCAATGTCTTATTCAATTTGCCCATTGACGTGGCTGGCCCCTGTCCAGTAATAGATGCTGTTTCCTTTCTTGGCTGACCTTTTCTTCTCTTGCCCAGGGCTCCTGACATTATGGCAGGATTCTAAGCTGTTGGGACACAATTTCCCTTCATTGTGCAAATGACCAAAGTACAAATAGTAACTGGGAAAGTGGCTACAGATGAGCGTTTTAAATCTAACAGCCGTGGACCAGAAACTCAGTCATCTTTATGCCATTTAGGGAGGTAAATAAAATGTGAGGTAAAATCAGCACGACTGCTCAGTCTCAAGGCTTGATTTCTCTTTCACTGGAACATGCAGATTCTTATCTACTCTGAATTATTTGGGTTTTTTTGGTTCCTCGTCTTTCTCTGACTATGGGAATTGTGCTGTCTTGGCTACTTCAGTGGTCATTCGGTATGGAGAATTCAAGGGGCAAAAATTCAATCTATGAACTGCCTCCTCATATCTCAGCTGTTCTAATAAAGTATGCAGAGGAAAAGAGGATTGCAGTTATTGCCTAGTGCAAAACTTTGGGATCTTTTCATTCTTCCCACTCCTTGGCCTCCTGACCAAGACAATCAAAATTGGGTCATAAGTTCCCTTGTTAAGTGACCCTAATACTAATAATATGTATTCATAATTAAAATACTAACTACTATGCCTAAGAAGTTCTTTCTCTGGAATCGTGTCAGACCCTCAACAATGAAAGCCTAAACTAAGTTGGCAGTAATGGGGCTGTGTATAAACGTGATGACCAGTCAGATTCTAGTTGGAGGAGGAGATAAGGAGGTGAGAGAGAAGTCTAGAATCATTCCCAAGTTTCTGACCTAAACACTGACTAGACACAGCCCCAAATGGTTTGCAAAGCATGAGGGAAGAAATTGAGAACAAACTAAGGTCAAGGTGCCAGTGGGAATTTTAGGCGGAGAGGTCTAATAGCCCATTAAGTATTTAGGTCTAGGATTCAGGAAAGAGACAGGAGCTGGAGATGCAGGCAACAACGCTGACAGAACAGAGTTAATGCCGGACAAGATCTTTCCATAGTGTGTATAAAGAGAGAACAGAGCCCAGGTGAATGCCACCCACACCACAGTTAGCAATGGTCCAGGGAAGCTAGAAGTTTTAGAGGAAGCTCCAGCATCACCCAGAAGGGACTCATCACTTTTTTAAAATAGATTTTTATTAATATGTATCCAAAATTACACAGACTTATAGGCCATTACACAAGCTTACAGACCACAATACTTTGTGCTTTTTGCTTCTGACAGTGAGCAATGTAAATAACCACATAGATGCAGCATTACGTCACAACTACATAAAGTTACTGTAGTACCGAGTGTACGTGTCGCTGTTTTAAATTTAGAATACTAGGTTCTTATTTTTAAGATATCATTATTCCTCTGGATTCCCATTCCCCTTCCCCTCCCCCTTTGCCCTCTTCTTGTTCCCTTGAACCCTTTGTCTATTGGCTTATATCTAACCCTTTGCCTTTTTGTATCCATTGTTTACCCTTTTGTTTGTAGTTTGTCTCACTCAAATGAGGGATTACCATACAAATCTTGTTGGATACCACACTTGCTTGCGAGTCTGGTTTATTTCACTCAACATTATATTTTCCAGGTCCATCCATTTTCCTATAAATGACTCTAGTTTGTCATTCTTTATAGCTGAATAGTATTCTGTTACGTATAGATGCCACATTTTGTTTATCCAGTTGTCTGTTGATGGGTATACAGGTTGTTTCCAGAATTTAGCTATTACAAATTGTGCTGCTGTAAACATTGTTGTGCAAGTTTCTCTGTAGTATGATGTCCTTAGCTCTTAGGGAAAGATGCTTAGTAGGGGAATGGCTGGGTCGTATGGGATTTCTACTTTCAGGCTTTCGGACTTAACCCTTTTGAAAAGAAATTTTCAGGCCCTACGTCACTGACAAATATGTACTGATGGGCAATGGAATCTGACCCAGCTACCCTTCTCCATCGGCAGCCTCCCCTTCAGCTCCTCCCTCTGTGGTTTCAAAAATGGATGATCATGGTTGCTTACGTATCCACAAGTCAAAAGAAAAAACTTTCCACTGACTTTGGCAAAAAGGAAGGTCATAGAGACTTCAGTTTCCAGGAAATAGGGAAAGCAAATGCCAATTACAACAGGCTGAAGAGTTAGGGAGAGCAGAGGGTTGTGGGGTCTGCTCAAGTTGTACGAGAACTTAGAATAAAACTGGTCAAAGCTAGTGGGACAAAGGAAAGTAAAAGGAGGTTTTTGCTGTTCGTTTGTTTTCATTTTTTAGATTAGAGACTTGAGCATATGTGTGGTCTGTGGGGAAGAAACCAGGAGGATTTCTTTGAAAAGTAAGTGATTAATTGACTGATTGATTGATTTAAAAAGAAATGAAGGAAGGGGAATAAAAGCAAGAGATTCAAAAGGAAAAGGACCCCCCACCATTTGAGGTCTAGGCAAGTAAATGTGACTGATAGAAATACAGACCCAGAGGAGAGGGACAGTCTGTGTTGTGCACATTGAAGAAGAAAGAGTGGATCTAGGAACATAAAAATATCACCCATGTTGTAGAGGTGCCTATCCAAGTGACAAATTATACATTTACAGTGACACCAACTCAAATGGCAATGCAAGTCCCTCAGCTGCATGAACTGTGGGAGCAGAAATGACAGCCATTGGGGTTCACAAAGCATATTTTGCAAAAGAACATGAGGCACATTGAGAATGCTAGCAAAAGAAGAGAAGTAAGCTGTCAGTATGCAGCATTGCTACTATTCTTGCTATTGCTGTTTCTTTTTTGACCTGGACAGATCTATGCAAGCTGGAATTTAAACTAAGTTCCCTCTCTCTGTGTGCTCCCGCCAAAGATGCTTGCTGCCCCATCCCAAGGTGTATCTGTCCTCTGCAGTCTCTTTCTGCATGTTGTCAACTCTTCTCTGCGTTCTGGTGATGAGAGAGATTTTATGTACCAACCTGGCTTTTTGAAAGACTAGCAGGCTACATACAACTGGAAAAAAGTCTCCCCTACTGAGCAGAAGTCATTGACTAGACCACTTCCTGTGTCACACCATCAAAAGTCCCCTCAGGCTGTAGCCACCTGGGTTTTACTGTTGAACTGTTTCATGTGTGGGCTAGTCTTAAAAACAGAAGCAGGCTATCTATGGAGCCCTTAGAAAATGGCTAATGGATTCTCAGCCTTGTGCGAAGTGTGAGATTAGCAAACCTTCAGAAGCTGATTATTTCCTCCCACACTTTGCCATAATCCAGACTTTACCTAATTCTCTACTCACCCAGAAACCTTCTGAATGCCAATTCAGTTTTTCAAGAATGTTAAATAGAATGAAAAATGTGCACTGGACAATGGGCACAAAAATCAGCCACTTGAAGTGCAGCTCCCATTAGATTATTAAATTGGCATTGTGGTTTACACATAATTTGTTGAGCGTAACAACCACAACCATTTATTAAAGCTAATATATGTCACTGGTTACCTGATTTCTCTTATCCTTTCACACACAACTAGGGGTCTAGAATCCTGGGCAGAATTTGAGAATGGGCATTTCAAAGCTCAGACACAGGAATGAGAGGTCCTTTGTCCAAGGACTGTGTATATGGAAATGATATAGGAAGGCAATGAGGGGCTATCTTAGGAACATAAAAATGAAAAATCCAAGGAGGATAGCCAATGAACAGTTAGTCAGACATGTCAGGCAAAGAGGGATAGTCAGATATGATATAAAAGAGGAAGAATATAAGAGGTCTAAACAAGAAACAGGCTAAGAGACAAAACTTACACCATAGCCCTGAGTCAATAAAAAGAAAATTTTGGACCTTTCTTTTCTATAAATTACCTGGAACCAGGGTCATGGGAGGAAGAGCCATAGAAAGCAAAGAAGTAGCTTCAATGTCAGATGTGTTCTTTAGACATAGTATCTCTAATCTTTACAACTATACAAGGTAAAATCTCTTACCTATTCCCATCAAAGAGGTGATGAAAATGGGGCTCAGAGAAGTATTCATTAAGTGGCGAAGCCAAAATTCACATTCAAATCATCCGCCTAGCTTCAGTATTAGTGCTCTTACCAAACCTCCTGTGGCTTCTTTAGACTGCATTGATCTCATCAGCCTAAAAAACTCTGGGGACACTGAAAACAACAAGTCAGGAAACATGAAAGGCTGAAGACCACACCCTGGGTTGCGGTGGGCCAGACACACTCTGTGGGTCACAGCCACATAGCTGCTTTAGGACATCATTTTGCCGAAAAGGAAACCCCTGTGACCTTGCTAGGTAAATCACCACATTTCCACCAAAGTGCAGAAGTCCTGGACTAGGAGAATATACAAATGATGTCAAAGCTAAGAACTTAATGTCATTTCAACTAGTAATTTTAATTTGAACCATTACCTAGTCTGCATCCCTAACTCTTACTTCTTGTATGTGTAGCCAAGAAAGTGTGAATTATCCAATGTAAATCCATACCAAACCTAGAAAATAAGTTTTAAAATGCCAGATTAGCAGTGGGTAGATATAATCGTCTTTCTGTATAGTTCTAATGCATTAAAGTGGATAAAATAATCAGAGCTTGTTGAAAAGTATACCAAAAATAACAAAAATAACCCCGTTGTCTTAATGTTAATAGCTAATTTTTTAAATGGAAAAAATCTGTTAAAGTTGTTCTAATTAATAAATTACAAAGCTTGATAATTGTACAATCTTTTTTTTTTGATTGTACAATCTTAAATCAACAGTCCCTGCTATATATAGTTGTGATACATGACAGCATTTTTATTGATGGGCAGTGGGGAGCCCAGAGCTCAAAATGGAATATGAATTTTTCAGCAGCATAAAGTATGAATCAAAATGGAGAACAAAATGTGGGCATGAGTATCAGTGGTAAATCTATTTATTTTTAATTTTTTATGAACATGTATTAATTATATATATTAGTGGTGTTTAGTGTGATATTTCTATACCTGCATGTAGTATCTACATGCTTCCTAAATAAATGTGGAAATATCTGGTCAAGAAGATAGAGGAGATCACACAACTCAGCCCTACCTCACGACCACCAACTACCACTAACAACCACTATGACCTTGAAGCATAGTAATAAAAGAAAAGAAGAAGAAAAAAATGGTGAAAAGATCTACTTACATTCAGAATCAAGATGAATAGCTAAGTACTTAAGAAAGACAGGGGAATTAACCTCACAATGGTAACGATGACAACATGGAAGGGGCCCAGACCTTGGGGAGGGCTGCTGTAGAGGGGTGGAGACTGAGGCCTGGGACCCAACTAACAACATCAACTCAGGGCAAGAGCAATCTGCAAGAGCTCTAAATTGCTTGTAGAATGTAAAACCAGGTTCTCTTGTTTTGTTTTGTTTTGGGTTGGGTTGTTTTTTGGTGCTGGGGATCAAACTCAGGGCCTTGGGCTTACTAGGCAAGCTCTCTACCACTTAAGCATCAACCAGCGTCTCCCAGAGACAACTTCAAAATCACTAAACGAAGAAGTCGGAGCTCATGAAGAACACAAATGCAAAAATTTTCCACTCAAAACAAGTTTGCAAATGAAAATTTCGAAGCACAAAAAATTTAGTTTTGTGCTGGAAATGGAAACAACAGAGTGGGGCTGGGGACTTAGCTCAGTGATTAGAGTGCTTGCCTGGCAAGCACAAGGCCCTGAGATCGATCCCCGGCACCACAAAAAAAAAAAACAAAAAAGGAAACAACAGAGTAAGCTCAAAAGAACGCTTGTGAAATCCGAAGATAGGCTTTACTTTAAAGCAACGAGGAGGTCATAAAATAAAAATGGGCAGCTATGAACCAAGTACAGGGACATTTTAAAAAAGATTTAGAGATCCTGGAAATGAATATAATTACTACAGTTTTATAAGAAACCCTCAATAGGTAAACCTTAACTAGTAACAAAAAGAAAAATTATAGTTTAAAGATAAAACTATAATCAAGGCTAGTGGTAACAAGAACCTAAAGTAAGAGAATAGCAGGAGGAATGTAAAATATAATGATAAAAAATAACTGCATCAGGCTGCTGTTAGACAGTATTCATTACGATTTAATTCTGCCTGACCACTGATGGAGCTGGAGGTGGACTCTGATGATCACCATTTGAAATTCTTCTGTTCATGAAGACCTGTGAGTACCACTGGGATGCAGAAAACGGAGAACAAAATGAGAACAAGATTTGTTCTGTCCTTCACCAGCCCACAAGAATAAATATGCTTACAATGAAGATTCTTCATTAAAATTAAAATTCATCTACACCGACAAGAAACCTTTCTTTAAGATCAAGTTAATTAATCAGAAGTCTTTTGATTATCTGATTTTTTTCTGCTTGTGTCTGATTCAATAAATTTACAAATAGTTTATCATAAAATATTAAACATCATACATTTACATAGTATTATATTATTTCCTCTTATAAAATATCTTAAAAAAACTTCCGTGTGTCAATAAGGCAATTATAAAATGATGAATGTTGAGATGGTAAGAATTTTTTTAAGAAACAGATTAACAGTTTTGAAGAAAGGTTAAAATTTTAAGTAAAAACATGATAGAGGAAAAAATTACAGCATTTATGTTAAAACAAAATTTAAACATAGTTTTGAGTTACGTTGGCTAGGTAATGTGACTCATGTTTCATCACTGAAGGTGTCCAGAGGCAAGCAGTAACACTTGTGGTTACTTCCAGCCCCAAGTTCCTGCCCAGCCGGAGCACCAGGAAAGTTCAGTCTCCAGGGTTGTTCTTTTCTACAGAGAACCAGAGCTCCTTGTAGGGTAGATGATCCCATGTTCTGAGTCAGGGGCAAAATCTGGACAGACTTGGAAGTTCTTATTGTGGCTGGTTGGTAATTACGGATGGTCTCAGGGCCATGATGTGTGTCCCTCATGCTGAGAGGATACAGGAGACAGCTTGAATGGCCCCCGGCTGGGACACCCCTAGGTGGCGGCAGTCCAGGACAGGAGCAATGGGAGAAAGGAGGAGGCCAAGGCACACAAGACTGTGGCTCCTCCAGGGGACACTTCAGGTGAAGACTCTGACAGCCTTGGAAGAACTCGGGGAGGTGCCCTCAGTGCCCACAAGAGAGTCCCACTTTGGGGTGGCAGATCCACCAGAGACGAGGCAGAAACCCACGGAAAGAGGACAGACGTGGAATGTGCAGGGGCAGGGACACCAACTGCAACCAACTTTGAGGACCGGAGTCACAAGGAGATGATGCTGTTGTCCTGATTCTCCTCATTCCTACCCCAGAGGGGCAAGAATAGGGCAGAAGAAGAGTTGTGTGCCAGAAAACCACACGCACGGGCACGCACACACACCTTTGGGTAATATGATACATAACTCCTTTAAATATAGTCATTTTAGACAGCTCTTTTTCTTTAAGAAGGGTAATTGCATCTACTATCCTGCCTTGTTCGAGGTAGGTTTTATTATTGTGGAAACTGCAACTTATTTTGAAAACATATAGACCATCTTCATTTGCAGTTAAGATAATGTGGACAAAAGAATGAGGTAGAAGTAACGTCTACAAGCTAAATCTCTATGTATACACTTTTAATTTTGTAGGGGTAGATTCTTCCTGTAAAACTATCACCCATTTTCCTATATGCATATGTCAACACATTTCTACCCTCCTAGCCCCCAAATTGTTAGGACCAATAATTATCTCCAGATGTTGTCCTGGACCTATCCAGTTCTGTCTAGGGTTGTGCTGGTCATTATTCTTATTCTGGTCCAACATGCTAAACAGTTTGATCCCTCTTTCACATGTGCCCCTTAGCAATAGGATAGGGAGGGACCACAACACTGTTTTAACATTACCTAACACATAAGTACATCAAATTGAAACTCATGGTATACTTTGTCATTTGTGGCTTCCTTCCAAGGCATCTGAGCTTTGATAAATCATAATTAATGTAAATTAATCTCATATAATTAATGCATATTTGCATAGAAATTAAATGCACAATTACAATTTCTTCCCTAAATGCAGATTTACCTTGTATGCTCTTTTGAAATATATTTTGCAATGCCCATTGGCAGCAGGGTAGGTTTTTAAATTTTACATAAATGCCTCCTTTAATGATAAGAAATGAGCATGGACTTTATATATTGAAAATATAGTTCATAAACACACTTAAAATACTCTATTTAGAAAAATAATTAATGCCTGGAGTGGCAAGGAGACAAGTGGTTGTACTGTGAGTAGCGAAAAAACCTGAAAAGAATGAAACCTCCTAATTCATGTGCTTCTTTCTACTCTAATGTAATTGCTAGCTGTAGGATGTGTGTCTAGTCTGGCTTAGGTTTCAAGAGCTGCGTTTACAACATTCAAACCCGAGCATGCCGTACACCCACCTCGAGCCTGGTCTCTTTGTGGGTCATACATCCTACTTCATCAAGCTCCTACAAAGATCAGTGGAGTTATCTGCAGGCCAGAACTCTAAGGAAGGATTATCATCATACTCACTGTATGTAATATACTCCAGCTAATTTCTTACATACCTAGCTATCTCCCAAGATATAGAAGCTTAAACATGAGCGATGATAGCTAGCTACCATTTACTAAATGCTTTGCAGCAGGTATTATGCTAAGTGCTTCACACAGGCCATCTCATTTTTTTCTTATGATAACATTCTTACTATCCCTATTTTACAGTTAAGGAATCCAAAATTCAGAAAGAGGTAACTGATCCACAATTGTTCACTGGTAATGGACGAGCTGGGATTGAACTGGTCCATCACCAAAGGCAGTATTCTAAAGCACCTGGGTAGACTCCCTCCCCACCAACATTGGTAAAGTCATGTCAGCTCCATTCATCACAGGCAAACTCTCTAGTCATTATTTAAGACAAAATACCCAGTGAATCCCAGCCCTAGAAAGAACACAGTCTATTCAGGACAGCCAACACCTTCACCACAGTACTGCCCCTTGCAATGGGTGTGGGGAAGGAGGTACGAGCCTGCTAGCGGGACTCTAAGCCCAGGAAGATGTGATCTTGCCAGCTCACCTCAGAATACTTCTGCCAGAATACAATATTTGTTTGGTAAATACTTCATGTTCACACCAAATTCCTGAAAAACTCGTACTATTGAAGGAAATTTCTTGTCAGGCTAGTCACTAATAGAAGAAGTGAAATTTGGGAGATGAGCTAGAATAGCATTTACTGTGTCACCTGCATGCCCAAGGCCTCAGAAGGGAGGTAATCTGCAGGCCCCTAGTCCCCTCGGCCTGTATTTTACAGATGAAAACACCATGGGTAAGAAATCAGTGAAAGGCTCTACCTCAGGGAGGTGAAGATGTGAGTAAAAGAAGGAGAATCGGAGAAACCATTTCTCTTCCTTGTCCCAAATGACCGGCGCAGCCACAGACCCTGCACATGGGACACACTAGGGAAAATGTTCATTGTAGAACCCAGATGCCAAAGTACAGGAGAAATAGAGTGCTTCCAGCAGCTGCATCTGGCTTTTTGGCACACTCTGCACCCTGTAGTACTGATTCTCCCCACATCTGCTCCCTTATCATTTTACTAGTTACCTGTGAATCTTGTTTTACCCACTTTGACCAATACTGCTTAGAACTCGAATAAAACTGCCGCTGTAGTGTCTATTTTCAAGCTGCTGTGAACCTTTCCAAAGGAATCAATAACAAAATAAGTTTGCCTTTCGTAAAGGCAAAAACAAAAATCTCTATTCTGGACCCCTGATAGCTAAGCACCCTAATCCTGTACACATATAATGATTTAGAAAATCCAGAGAAAACTCTGTTTTATCCTAAAGTAAGTACGCTCTTTCTATAAACAATACAGAGTTCAAAGGGTTAATCCGATGGCTATCCAGTTAGGTGGGCCTTAGGAAATGTAATCTATAGGGAGGCTGTGTTAAAACCCTCACCTTTGGCAGAGTGTTTTTGCACATCCGAAAAGTGAGATACATCCGTGGGCTTCCCTCTACACATTTTTATGCCATACCGTTCAGCGAAAGCTTTTACAATGATATTAAACATTAACTCTGGGTGGGTTAATCCCAAGACACAGCAGCAGCCTTAAGGTTAATAGTCCTTTTAATTAAAGGATAAGTCAGTTATTGAACACAGAAGCTAATCACAAAAGGATTACCACTGAAAATGAACATAGTCTGTGCAATTAGTCTGATAATTAAGACTTAAGTACTGGACAGAGATCAAAGCGCTTGTAATATGCAATAAAGTTCCCAGAGTTGTAAGGATATTCAAAATGTTAGCTTGTGCTTTATTGCACCTTCCATTTATCGCGTACCCATGACAGCAGCAAACACATTTCCCCGATGGATGTCAGCACGGCTAGCTGCAACAGCTGTTACTACATAAGCCTGGCGTTTCTCACAATATGATTACTCTGTCAACGACGGCCGTAAAAGGTGGCACCTGCATTCATCAGACAAAGTTATCAATACATGTAAAAGTGTACAACAATTAGAGATCTCAAAGGAAGAACAAATCCAACTCGAAAAAAAATGTCAGCCGCACTGTTTAATTACTGAGATTGTTAATCAGTGAAATGCCTTCATAACTTTTAATTCAAATTTTATTTGAACTGGATGTTTGGAGAATCTGATTGTTTTCATCACATTTAACAGTTGCGTTACAAAAATCCTCCTGGCTTCTGCAAGCAGCCATCCCCTGGGGAGCAGTTTATAGCTGTAATTGCATATTCTCACCTACAGAGGGCGTTAAGCATCCTTATTACAAATAAGGGAACTAGGAGACATCTCACAGTAGCCATTATTGTGAAACAAATTACTAGGTAGAGCAATCCAGAGGCTGTCAAGAAAGGTTAGCAAAAAGAGGTGTGAGGAAATCAACCATTCAGCAATTCATCATGGGCCAAAACTAGCTCTAAAATAAAACCAAGGGGGAGAAGGTATTGGTTTTATGAAGTCAAGACACTGCCTTGGTTTATAGCAATGAATAAAGATTCTAAGAGGCTACTGATGAAGAATAAAAAGATGAAATGATAAAGGAAAAATCGATTGCTTTAATCACATTGATGCTTAGGCAAGACATAATGAGAATAACTAGTTAGAATCCCCAAGCTCTATGCTGTATACATTATTGTTACTTTATCTCTAATTGTGTTCATAAGGGTCCACATAATTTATGTATCACCAGCCCCAGGAATTCCTTGGTGAATTCTCATACCTTTGTCTTAGTCGCTCCAAGCAGAACACATGCATCACTGTTACATTTTTAAATGGTCTCTTTTTTATTTTTAAAAAAAATAAAATTAATCTTGGATTTCATTCTCACTTGTTTTCACTAGGCTCTCATTTGATTCTCAGTTCCAGCCTAAATGAGCAAACTGTTGACTATAGTTTACTTCGTTGCCAAAATAATTAGCAAATTCTCTTTTCATATTTTTGAGTATTGAGAGATGCAGAATTCAGTGCTCAGCACTTCACTCCTGGAGCTTCTTTACACTCAGTTTGGTTTCCTGGATTTCCATATGAGTAAGAATAATTGTGAACTAGAGCCAACCATTTTACCTAGCAAAGGCAGCCAATAGGTTTCAGGGCCCCCAGTTGCAAATATGACTCCTTAGCATTCAATGAAACAGCAGAAGCAGGAAGGTGTCTCCCCTGGAGCAGACCACACACAAAAAAAATTCTCTAACCTTCTCCTAAAGTAGGTCATACAACTCTTACTCCAGAAATACCCTCCCTATACCAGGAGGAAATGAGCATCTCTGCCTAAGAAGACACAGGGACACACAGAAGAATTTGAATGACCAGGACTTCCCAAGTTCCCCTGGTTTATGGCCATCAGATCACACCCTCTCTGTCCAGTCAGACTTCTGCATGTCTGTCCACTTCTTCATCAAACTTAGGGTTGACATATACAGGTTTCTCTGTCTCTTTGGTTCTTTATTTCCAAAGGCTCTTGTGTGATGTAAAACTTAGACTAAATAAATCTGAACACTTTCCTCCAGTTATACAGACCTCAGCCATGAACCTAGTGATAAGTGAGCAAAAAATACCACTTTTCCTCCCCTACACCACCATTTCTCTCATTCATAGCTCACACCAGATAGAATACACTTTCCATGTTTCCACCTCTCAAGAAAAGTTAATGTGCTATCATCAAAGCATGGCCTGGAAAATCAGCCAAGGAAGGCTGTATTTCACTAGCAATTTTCCAGGTCAACTTTGCTTCAAGTCTTATACCCATAAGATCCAGATCATAAGGGGAAGGAGAAGAAAATGATAGTATCTTATATTTAATGCTTAAGAGATGCCAAGCACTATTCTAAGTTCTTTACAACTATTAACTCATTTAATCCTCACATAACTCCTAGGAAGCCACTTACTATCACCCCAAGAAGTTGGGTACTATACCCACATCACACTGCAGAGACTGAAATATAAACCGAGGCTATCTGGCTTCAGAGTTCATGTCCCAAGCTTCTGTTCTATTCTGTGCTTTTTTTAAAAAATAGCACTTTTTGGATACCTACTTCATGTCAGCCTGTGCTAAAAGTTTTATTTCTGTTCATGTAATTCTGCAGGTAGGTTTTATATGTGGAGAATTAAGACTTAGTAAAAGGAATTGAAACCTCTCAAAGTCGCACAGTGAGTAGTAGTACCCAGAGTCAACTCTAGTTTTAATAGGTCCTAAAAACCCACATTACCTCACATATTGTGAGGGATCATTGCATTTTAATTCCAATAACATTGGATGATGGACAAGAGAGAAGAAAACAAAGATGACAGGGACATGAGAGAATGAGATTACATGAGTGTGCTACACTGTTCTCTCCTTCCAGAGAAGAGGGACAGACAAAGAGACTAGGCAAAGCTTGGAAACTTTCCCAAAAGACAAGGTGGGTTATTAAATGGGGTTCAAATATTAGGGTGGATTTTCGAATGAGGGAATGGTGTTTCAAGAATGAGAACATTTTGTTCAAAGGGGAATAAATCTGAAATTGAGGAAGGCAGAGGGCACCTAAATGACATAAAACTTTATTCAGAGATATTCTCAAGAGCATGAAGGTCACATTTTTACCATTCTCCTTCTCAGGGTTGTGACGTCCCTAACTACACATGCTCCTCTCTGCCAGGGTAGGAAACCAAGTTCAGATACACACCAAGAAAGAAGCAGGGGTACTGATTCCCAGGTTCTAATAAATATGTCTGGACAGAGGGGTGAACCTGTTCCTCTCTACTTAGCTGTCGTGCTAGGAGACAGTGAACCCAACCTCTCCAAAAACAGCCACTTAACTTCTACACTAGGAGACGGTGGCCCCAACCCCTCCAAAAACAGCAGGCTTTATAGCTTTTTTCAACCCACCAATGACTGCCTTTCCCATCCTTTTCACCTTTAGCATTAGGCTTTTTCCTGTTTTTCACCTCTGTTGTTCTCAGAAGTTATTAGTTTTTTCCCCTCATGTAGTCGACAGTTCAGGATGGGTAGCAATCCCACCTACTTCACCAAAGAATAGATTTCAAAGAGTACTTTAGGACCAGTGTTTTCCTCTCCATTACTTAGTATGCTCTAGTATGTATCAGGTAGGAGGTAAGGGCATCAATGGAAGTGGTTCATATTCTTAAAAAATACTCAGTGTTTTATTCATACCTACAAACAATGCAGGGGCATGCCCAGCACAAATAATTTTAACCACTTAATCTCATCCGTTGCATGTAAATGGCAGTCATATTTGAACATCAAAGGGATGTTTCAAACCTTAAATGATATGTAAAAAGCATTGCAGATCCCCAAGTGTTATTTAGTTTCTCTATTCTAGGATGATTGAACATGAACAGAATTGAAATATGAAAGTCGTATTTTTTAAAACTTTCATTTTGCAAAGGTTAATTGACAAGCAGTTTGAGCAGAGGGAATGAGCTGCAAGTAAGTTTCCAATTACCAGAATATAGACTTGAGAGAATGTATAAAATATATAAATCTTGAAATGCTAACAGAACTTGCATTTATTAGGTTGAGGAGAGAGCAGCATAGACTTGAAGACATTATGACTCACTTTATATAGCTATAACTATCTATATAAAGTTAAAATAAATACCTTGATTTTAATTTCAGGAAAAAATTCTGTAAATTTTTTTAACAGGGACTATCAATGACTCATAAAGTTCTTTTCTATTAATAAAATATAAAAACTGCACATGGGTACAGTTGCATGATTGTGTGACTCTCTGTATATTCATATATAGACACAAATATGCAAATTCACTGCCAAATAGATTAGCAAAATGCAAGCAGTATAGCAATCTAAAGGAGAGTCTATCTTGTTGCAATTTTTACATTTCTCAATCCATCAGTTAAATGTGGATTCAGGGCACAGACTCATATTTTCTTGTCAAATAAATTATGTCTTACATCAAAGACCACACAGATTCCTACTTAACAAAACAGGAGAATGTCTGAATAGACCATAAATGTGAAATATGCAAGAGAGCAAAATGAGACAGCCAATAAAATAAAAGATTTGTTAGTCGGCTAAAAACTATCTACGAAATGGTACCACTGACAATCAGAACCAGAGATTAAAGAAACATTCTTTTAAACAGATGCTAATTTTTTTCCATGAGAAATGAGCTTTGGTGATAATGCAAAATGGTAACAAATTGCTATGCATAAAAAGTTTTTAATTAGACAACAAAGACTTAAGTGGCGCATACATTTTTTTTGCTTGATTATTAAAATGTCATGTACACATAATATAATAGGGGAAAAGAACAAGAAATGTGCCAGTTCTTTAAGAAATAAACCAGGTACCAAATTATTATATAGTTGTAAATCCGTGGGTCAATATTTGTTACATCAACTTGACATTTTTCCCTTTCCGAGGAATTTATAGCAATTAATTTTCATTTATAAATATGTTTTCTCCTATGTTTTCCCCCCAAATGGCGCTGGAAGATACAGCTGTCCCTGTCTATCAGTCACTATGACAGATGTTAGTTTAATTATTTTGGTAAATTAAATTGTTAGTAGTCCTTAGATTAGTAATATATATTTTTGTTTGGTTTTGGCTCCCCCCCCCCAGTACTGGGAAATTAAATCCAGGGCTTTTGTATTGAGCTACATCTCTGGTCTTTTCTAATTTTTTTTTTTTTTTGAGAAAGGGTCTTGAAACATTGCTAGGTTGTTTGCCACTTGGCAGTCCTCTTGCTTCAGCCTTCCAAAGTGCTGGGATTATACACATGTGCTACTGTGCCCAGCAGATTACCACTCTCTCAACATGTAACCAAATAGAACAAATAAGATAAAGAAAATTACTTGCAATTTTTCATTAAAACAATATCATACCAGTATTGCAATTCTTAGATAAGCCTGATTTCCAAAGAGCCTCACAGGATTCAGCCTAGTGGTAAACCGAAATAATACAGGGAAAGTGTTTCACACAATACCCACCACAGAGTAGGCAGTCAGAACACAGGAGCTCTATTTAATTGGGTGGACTCGGTAACAAACCCAGAAACATGAGAGCCTTTTGCTAATCACCTGTGGATTAATCTGCTTGACCTGCCGTAACAAAATTCCATGGACTGGGTAGTTTAAAACAACAGGAATGTATTTTCCCACAGTTCTGGAGGCTGGAAGTCCAAAATCAAGGAGCTGAAAGGGCGGGTTTCTCCTGAGGCCTCTGTCCTCAGTTTTCAGATGCTGCCTTCTAACTGCTTCTCGCATGGTCTCTCCTCTGTAAGCAAATCTCCCCAGTGTGTCTGCATGTGTCCAAATCTCCTCTCATGACGGCATCAGTCAGGTTGGCTTGGGGCCCATCCTAATAGTCTCATTGTAACTTATTCACCTCTTTAGAGGCCCAGTCTCCAGGTCCACTTTCTGAAGCCCTGGGGGTGAGGTCTTCCACGTGGGGATTTGGAGAGGTGCACAACTTAGCCCCTCACAGTAGGCAACACCTCTCGATGGCAAGAGTCCTAGCACCCTCCCTCACCTTTCTTCCTAGACGGGTCCCGCTCACCTCCTCTCCCTCCCTAGCATCTCTGCTTCTCCACGTTGTTCTGCACTAGCATCCAAGCCTCTTTGCCCGCAGTAAGTGCTGATCTGCTTCAATTTATACAAGGTCAAAATAAACACCAGGCACAGCACTCTGAGGGGTACTCTGCACCGCCACAGAGAACCTACTTACTCAAAAAGAACTTCCAGTCAACTGAGCATGTGGCAATTGGGACAGTGGCAGGGATGTTTCCAGACACAGTTTAACCAACCACTCAGTATCCACGGTGAAAAACATCTTCCACCCAGCCCTGGCTTTCTCTTGTCGGCGGCCCCGTGCTCCTAGGGAGTGAAGGAAACTGAATCCTGGAGTGGGGAGGAGGTGGCTGTTCCAGATAAGAATGGAGACAGTGGGGTCGCCTGAGGAAGAGAAGGGTGGGGGGCAGGGCAGTGCTCCACATGTAATGGGATCTGAAGAGACCTGATCGCTTGTCTTAGCATAAAGGAGATGCTAACTGATCCTTTGTTAATCCTGTCATAACTGTGCTTTGTGCAACTGTATTAGTCTGCTAATCAGGACAGAATCCTCTTTCCTTGACAGGAAGTGATGTCGAGGACTGTGAAAGCATTTCAGTAGACGCTGTAATTAGCTATACTATGAACTTTATGGAAAGGGAGGAAGCAAACATTCTTCCCTGTTTCCCTTCTCTACGAGTTACAGGAAGGAGGGAGTGTGAATCTGAGTGTCTGTGTAATTTAAGCCCTGGCATAATGCCTAGTACAGGGCTTCTGTGGCTGAGTTCAATAAATAGATGTTGTCAAGTGACAACACCATTGTAGAGTCACATTTGTTTCTTCAGCCAAATTCACAATATCTGCATAGTTCCATTGTTCTTTGGGGCTTTCTCCTTAAAATGATGGATTGCTGAGTAATAAAAATGCTTTCACCTTTATCTCCACCTATCTCACCTCCTTTAGTTCTCCTTTTATTGCCAGACTCTGTGTCAGGTGATCCATCCACCTGTCTCTCATTGGCTTCCTGGCACCTAGCAGCTCTGAGCCACTCTGGTTTTAAAATATTGGAAGGTCTTTCATTATAATCATTGAGGTTTGTCGATTAGGGAAGATGTGGACTGGGTTTTAATTATTCAGAAACAACAGCTTCCTGACTGGTATTAGCCTAGAAAATCGCCCCTGAGCAGAGGTGACCCAGCTGGGGAACATAAGAGGCAGACTCGGCAATAAAACCAGGCAGATAAGAGTCTTGGGACAGCCTCGGCAAAGGGTTATCATCTTTGGCTAACCCTGAGATAAATCTCCAAATGCAGAGACTTAAGATTGAAAGGAGTTATTTGTTCATTAAAAATACCTATAAAATGAATGGTTTTGGCAAATCATGTTTTTATCCAAAGAGGTGAGTGGTTTATCTCTAGGTACCATCTATTACTAAGGAGCTCTCTTCGACCCACATTCCCCTCAGCTACAGGTCAGGACTAAAACACATGCAGCGTCTAGAGGAAAAGGCACTAAAAGAATAAGAGCATAACATTTTTCTTCTCTGCATACTCACAAAATATTGTGATGTCCTTTAAAGCAGAACCAGAAAGACACTATGCACAAGTTCATTGAAGGACTTTGCACCTCAGGATCAGATCTAATCAATGAAATGTGACCTGCGCAAATTCAGTCTTCAAAGGGTACCTGTGAAGTTTAGATTTTCCAAATTAGAAATCTGAGTTCATGATTTTGTAACTGTGCTCCTGTATTTTATAATATTTACAATTCTTGTGTCATTTACTTTAAAGTTAGTTAACATTGACTTTGTCCTTTTTGGCTTTCTGGCTAAATATAGCTGATGATTGACTTGCTAGCAGGTATTTGGGGTAAGTAATATCACACTTACCTTTTCTATCCTTTGTTGAACTGTAAAGATCTAAACAGACTCCATTTGGGCCTGTCCCCTCACCCCAGAGAAAGTATAATCACTAGTCCCTACAAAGCACAGTATTAAAAAGAGCCCTTGAACAAGACCTAAGAGTCCTAGTGCTGACTGCTTTCTGGATTTTACTTCATTAGTATATGAGTGAGGCCCATCTTGGATCCCATACTAGTGCCATTACTGGGTACTTAGAGCACCATGTTGACAAAATCATCCACAAAAATACATGAATTAAGCCTACCACTCTCCCCTTTACCGTACTTCTCCTGGCCACAGATCTATCTCCTTCTATTCAAACTGAGTGTGAACACTATCAACTCCTCAGTGTGTATATAATCATACTACTACTTCCTTCACATTAAATAAATGAATAAAAATTTGGTTATCTTATTTGTCAAAATATTTTGAAGCTTATATTTGGAAAGTTTGGTGATGTAGGGTGTCCTGGTCAATAGTGTATGGATATTTAGTAATGTTTAGTCATCTAATATACGAATTTACTTCCCACACCTAAATGATTTTATTTACCTAAAAAGCAAAGTTACAGATAATCTCTTTGTAGAATGAAGCGCCATATCAATAAAATTATCTAGTAGGAATAGTCTCTTTAGGGATGTTCATCTTAATCTGCTATAACAAAATAAAATTTGACCTTTTTTCTATACAAATATTTTGCTTAGAAATTTGAAAGAGAAGCATTTGTTTTTGTTTTTGTTTTTGTTTTAGTGCGGGGGACTGAACTCAGGCCTTGCCCATGTTAAGCATTCTACCGCTCAGTTACAGCCCCAAACCTGAAAGGCAACTGGTGCTTTTATTCCCAACAATTTATCTAAAGACTTTCACACTTGATCTTTAGCCAAAAGGCTGAGAAGTGACATCTAAAGACTTTCCATCATTACTTACAGAGGAAAAAAAACCCACAAATTTTTTTTATGTACTAAATTTAATCTTTATATAGTTGGTCTTTATTTATTTAATGGAAGGAAAGAAACAGATTTTTTAATTCTGCAAAGCTCAGATGATTTCTTCATTTGTAATAAGCTAACTGAAAAACTAGACATGTCATACTCTCCCAAATAAGGCAAATGACTAACACTGTATTGTCATTGCTGTTTTCTCTGCTAAAGTATGGAAACAGGCCGGTCGTCCATAGAGTTTCAGAGCTGGAAATGCAGGAGGAGGTCTTTACACCATGGGCGCTCCTAAAGAGAGGGATTCTAGCTTACATCTTTTGTTATTTCAGTGTTTAACGTGCCTCTCCAAATATGTTCAATAAATTATAGGTGAATAAATAACTCTTAGCTCAGTCCCCTTCAGTTATAGCTAATAAGAGAAAAACCAATCGATGCACAGCAACTTATGTTTACAGGGAAATCTTGAAGTTGGTTAGAAGCAGGACTAGATAAAAACGATTGTTCACACTGCAAAAATCTCAGCTGGCAACCTAGTTATCAAAGTACCAAAAGTGGGTTGAATATAGTTTGTGGCTCATGTTGACTGATTTATATACCTTTCTACAAAGATGTTGCCCTAAATATTATAAATGTAATAAATTATTATCGTACTCCACAGAAATGTCCAGCATGAAAAATCTAGCATGATTCAGAGCACAGTGGATTCCAATTCCAGGTCAGATACCTGCTGCGTGGCCTTGACACGTTCCTTCATGTAATCCTCAGATCCTCCACCATATAACAGACATAAAGGTAGCTACATTGTTGGAGTTATAAGGACCAGACAAAACAGTGCATGTAGGACACAGAGCTCAAGCCCTGCTTCGTGGTCGCCAGCACGGCAATGATTTCAACTGCTTTTAGAGATTTGTTAAATGAATGAGAAAAAACATATCCTACTAAAAAATATTTAAAATATGTACACATATGTGTATCTTTAAACAAGTAATTTTTTTTTAATTTATTTTTACCAAGAACATGTATTGGTACATTGTATACATAATGATCATAATCAGCATGGTTATTTTGTACCTGTACATGATACATCTTGGTTTTCCCCTCCTCTTCCCCCCTTCCCCTCCCCTCCTTTCCATTCACCCACCCCTCCCTATTTGCAAAAAGTGTAGTTACACTTTTCCATTTTTTCCCCTTTCATCTTACTTTTCTTTTAACCTTCTTCTTTATCCCCCTTTTCCCTATCTAGTTCTCCTCTCTTTTGAATACTATCTCTCTCTTTTTTTAAAAAAACATAATATCTATTCTACCCCTTTGTCCTTATTTACACTTATGGTTTCTCATATCAGAGAAACAATTCGATGTGTACTAATAAGTGTCTGATTTATTTCACTTTAAGAGTATGTTCTCAAGGAACATCCATTTACATACAAATGACTCTAGTTTATCCTTTTTTATGGCGGTGTAGTACTCCATTGTGTAGAAAAACCACATCTTCTTTAGCCATTCATCGGTTGTTGGGCATTTAGGTTGTTTCCAAGACTTAGCTATTACAAATTGTGCTGCTATGAACATGGTTGTGCATATATCACTGTGAT
>PVJO010009597.1:0-68642 GCA_004026905.1 Hystrix cristata
ATGTGAGGTCAGGAATGAGTTTAATCATTGTTCTCTTGCTGTTTTCTAAATTTCTACTTCATACCATCATGCTAAAAGGTGTATTTTTCTTTGCTTTCCATCTGGTTGGATTTTACTGGTCTTTCTGCCTTCGTAAATTTATGCTTTTAATAAAAAATTGAAGATTTTTTTTGTCAACAGCTCTATAATTTTTTTTCGAAAGTCCCATTCTCTAGCTTTTCTTCTCTGGCATAAATATCTGTTAGACAATTCAATATGGCTCTGCAGGACTTTTTCACTTTCTTAAATTTATTTCCATCTTCTTTTCTCAATTTTCTCTCACTTGGATAATTTATACCATTCTAATGGCAATTTCAGTGATTTGGGGGAGCAGTTTTTTTTTTTTAATCTTTATTTCTTTTTTAAGCCCAACCAAAGTGAACTTTGCCACTTTATAAGTTATTTGTTTCAGAAAATTTGCTATATTAATAGAAAGCCAACTGAAACACTTAGTGTTGGGAGTTTGAGATAAAATTTTCTATAGTTATTAAATTTTGTTCAAGTAATTACAAATAAAAATAGCACAATTACTGTGGTGGACTCACTGGTCAAATTGAGCAAGAACACCCAGCTGAACTGAGTCAGTGTGGTTCTGGGCATAGAGGTTCCACTTGAGGATTACTGTCTATGCAACATAAGGGAGAACGGGAACGGAAGATAGGAGTGGGCTGTTTCCCAGGAGAAGTTCTATGGTGGCTGGTTCTCCCAAAGGGAACTCAGCTGTTCTCTTCACAGAAGGAGCTTGGTGCCTTTCCATCATCGGGGATGGCTGCTGTTTGCTTTGGGGACATTCTGTTCTTCATCTCTGCTGTGAGACTTGTACCCTGGTCCCAGTATAGATTTCTTCAGCCTTTTAGTGCAGACGTGGCTGTACATGGGACAGTGCCGTGGGCTTCCAGCCCTTGATTTGATCTTTCAGGTCTCTAGTGCATAGATAGATGTTCTGCACTCTTCCTGCATTTGGCTTGTGTGAATGAATGTTTTTGTCCATAAATACCTTTCATTATTTCTGCTATCTTGCAAATCGCTGACTCTAGAAATGTCACTAATACAATCATCAAACGCTTAATTTGCTTCTTCCAAAAATATATTTTATTTGAAACATATAAATAATTTTTAACCAAGCTGTCCGTTATACAGATTGAATGTTGAGTCATGATTTAACCTCTGAGTAGAAAGATATTTGACCAACAACAGACCTCAAAAGAAAACTCCGATGTGACTCCAATTCTTATTGCCCTTTCCAACAGAATGTGGAAAGGAAAAGAATGAGCCTTCCAAAAGCATGTACTTTCTAGAAGCAGTGATTTTTGTGCTATCTGTCTATATTTACCGATACAGGACAGAAACAATATAGTACTTGATTTTAAGGCTCTGTATAATTTTTTGCTTATAAGATTTAAGACCATATTTAAGAAAAAGAATCTAAAATTATGCGTAAGAAAGTAGGTACAATATTTATTTCAGATTAAAAAATTAATACACATTGATTTTTTTTAGTGGAGAAAGACAACAGACATTGTAAAATTTCAAAAAAAACCAGTATATTTTATTGACTTATCTTTTGACACATATTTGTAATATGCTGCTCCTCCAGTTTTGGCTACATCTTATTTAGTCATTTCTTTGTGTGGCAACCATTCTGTAATATTATGTGCAAAGAAAACATGCATAATCCACACTTTCCTATAGTACGTTTTATTAACTCTTTTTCTCATTGATTAAAGAACTCTTCCAATTTATGATTGTTCTTTGTAAATTTTAGGAATGTCGGTAAACTGCAAAAACCCTGCTGAGTATATTCCATGTATATATTGTCACAGATTTCACCATAATTACAGGACTATGTCCTACAAGCAGAAGGATTCTGATAAATTTCATTTTGTGGAAATCTCCTTCAGAAAAAAATCTTTCCTACATTTATAATTATATGCATTGTATTATCAATTATATAACTGAAAGGAAAAAAGTTTTTTTCTGACTGCTTTAATAAGAAAAATCTTCTATGAGAGTTTTATGTGTTTACTGATTAGAAGAATTTCCCATTTACTACTTTCTGGCTTTGTATGCTTCAAACATGTGTCCTTGCTCTAGCCATATATTTTGTGATAGAGGGTTTTCAATCCCATTACAGGAACCAAGGTGGCAGTCAGTATGTGCTCATTAAATTTGGTTTAATGAATAAATTATAAGAAGTGCATGGAGCATAGCTATGCTTTTTAGTTTCTACAAAACTGAGTATCACTTGTGATTAGTTTTGTATTTTTTTTCCACATTCTTAAAGATAGGTTAAGAAGAAGCCTTTCCCCAGTTAAACTCAAAATGATTTTTAAAAAGTTTTCAGAATCCCAAAACAAATGGAATATCCCAGAGTAGTGCTGTGGAAGTCAATGGGTTTCTGCTTTCTGACTATAAACAACTAGAAAATGCGTGACAGAGAGCTTAGCTTCATTTTCTCTGTCTTTGTTTATTGCTTGTTTCACTCATCATTCTGAGTTCACGTCTGCCTCTAGGCTCTCCCTAAAGAGGAAAATGGCAAAGGAAAAGAGTACAGATGATGACCGCCCATGTGATGTAATCTACACCCTCTGCAGTTCTGTTTCAATGTCTCCCCACATCACATCTTGTACAAAGCTTTGCCCATTAGGTTGGAATCAGCTCTGTGTGTTTTACCTGTTTCTTCAACTTAGCTCCATGTTGAGCACATAAGCCTCCCTCCTTGCATCTTTGATCAAAGCTTTTTCTTTCCAGGGAACTGAATGACTCCCACTGGGGTATAGTAGCCACAAAAATTGCTGCTAAATTACCACCATTTTCACCAAATCATCTTCCAGAACGATCTCTCCAGTCTGCCACCTAGAGAAGGTATTAAGTGAGGAAACGAAATGAGTCAGTATATCTCATTGGGGCCTGAGGGGTAAACTGAACTCATCTTCTTTGGAGTTGGAGACCTTCTGAAGGACATTTCTTCGACGTGAGCTGCTGTGCATCCAGAGTTATTGAATGTAAAAATCATTTTCTTGGTGCTGAATTTAAATGATTTGTCAAAGGTGACCACTTTAAAATGCCTCAAACTGTGCTTACATATTTTTTTCTTTTTAAAAGAATAATTAAGATTTTTAAAATATTAAAATCTCATACTTAAGAGTCAGATATTAGTTTTTGAGCTCAACTCTAATAAATCAAATTGATTCTGAGGCCAGCTCAAAAATGAAAATTTATGAGAACTCTTAATAACATTCAGATGTCATACATGCATATTAGAAAATACTGGACCCCATTACAGAAATTACTTAAATGAAATCACTTTTGAGAAGCAGTTCTGTAGTTCGCACATCAAAGTATGTATGGTTTTGGTAGTCATTAGTAGCCTCATAATAACTGATTATATGCCTTCTGCTATGTTAGCAAATTGGTGATTATTCTCTTAGAAATCACAGATGCAGATACTGAATATATACCTACCTGCACATGTTATTCAGTATAAAATGTCATGTTTGGATCATGAAGAATAACCACATTTTGCTCTGTCCATTCTAATATTTAAATTCTTTGATTCTATCAGAGTCTTACTTGAAGAAGTGGAAAAAGCAGACTTGGGGATTAAATAAAATCTGGCTTTCCAAAAGCCACGCTACTTTCTCACAGGTTAGTTTGAGCTTCTCAGAGTCACTGATCCTTCGCCTTTAATGTGGCATAATACTTCCTTCATCGGGGCATTAAGAAAACTAGGTAAGAATGTATGAAAAGTGCCTTTCTTAGTATGTGGCAAGGAGGAGTACTTGACAATTTTGTCTACCTTCTCTATAGCTTTGAGAACATTGCTTATTAAGAAGGCCCACTTTAGTGTATTTTACTCCAGCTCTGTAATTTTTTTTTCACATTTAATACACTCAAAGTTTTCAGGAGCCACTTCATTTTTCTTCCAAAGTGTGAATATGCACACACACTCACACATCTGGTTCCAATGCCTCTGTTTCTATTGATGCATATTGTTGCCTTAATTTGTTCTTATTTAAAATATCTGTTTCAGTGATGTAAAGTGAATTTGCTTTGGATTCCTAGTTTAACTTGAAAGAAAAGAAAATACAACTCTGATGAATTTATAAGGAATAACAAATTGAGTTCAAAAATCATATGCGATTTGATTAATACAAAATCCTCCTTTCATGTGATTTAATTAGAAATATTTGTTATATAACCAGAACTAAGTTCACAGCTTTCTCAAAAGGAAAACATTGTATGGTGGTGATAAGTAGCTCATTAGTTTTATTTGTTTCTTTCAGACTTTAGGAACCTGTAAGTTGAAGTGAAGGGGCAATGAATGCCATGAAGGAAGAAAAGCAACTACAAGTATGCTCTGCAGTCTAGATGCCTAACTAGTCCACTCACTACCTATATGACCCACAGAAAGTTTTGCTAACTTCTCCATTTCTTCTTCTATTAAAAAAGATAATGAAAGCACCTAACTTTTATTTCAGCCCTGCTTGAAGATGGAATCATATGTTGATATACATAGTTTAGAATAGGACTTTGTTAAAGAAAAAATATCTATTCTCTTGTTATTACTATACCAATTTACATTGAAAGGTATTAAGTCTGTCTCTTAGACATTAGCATTCAAACAACAAACAAAATAGACTCAATCATTTCAAGTACAAAATTTGCTTCTCCTTGATTTTGTTTTGTTGGTTAAAATGTGATTGGTTTAGTCAAGACAAAGGAGGAAGAAAGCAGAACAAGAGATAATTTAAAACTCTTAAAATTTTAGGTGGATCAATGCAACTCTAATTTACTAGGAGAGATTAAAGGGCAATACTAACTTAGGTTATTAAATAGGCATTTAACTATGATTTAGATTTAATAAAACAATTATGTACATTAACTTGTAATTGATCATTATTAAATGTATAATTAGTGAGATCAAATAACCAAGGAAAAGATAAAAGTCTATCTTTAATCTATTCTTTGCTCTTAATATGTAAGATTCTAGTAATCATTGGTACATTTTATAATGATGAAGTGATAAATATAAATTAGATTACTTTGAAAGATGGATTTAGAATCCTGCATTTTATCTAATTATTATACATTTAATTATGGATAAATAGCAAAACTATAATATGGTATTCGACAGTTAAGCTTTTCTAACTGAAACCTAGAATGCTAATCTCAAGCTGTTCAATTTCATAATGCTTGTGCAACTATTTAGAAAAATTACAGAATAGGATAAATCTATAAATAATGGATTATGGCTAAATTTGAGTTCACAGCACAAAGACAAGAAATTATGAAAGACAAGATTTGTCACGAGGTTAAAATATTCTTAGTGAGTTAAACTATCTTTTATTTTTATGAAAGTGTCAATGGATTACTCCCTTTCATATGAACAACCTTCTCATTATAATTAAGCTGAAGATATTACTTGTCACAATCATGACTATAAATAAGGCAGCCCGACCCAGCTACAACCCACACTATCATGAATGCAGAAACAATTTTAATATCTCTTAATTATTAAAGGGCTCCAAAATATATGTACTTTCCTCTCTGACACTGAAACTCTCATTTTTTAGTGCTCAGAGAGAACTTGGCAGCAACTATAATTAAACTATAATATGAAAAACGTCATAGCAATTTGTATTTATTTTAAATAGTGTTTTTTCACATGTAGAAAAGAATTTAAGGTTTACTTTAGGCAAGTCATCTAGCTTATAATTGAAGCTAATACTCAGAATAGAAATACTATAGTGGGAATCTTCCCCCTCCCCACCTAGAAATAATTCCACTCCTGGCTGATACTTGAGGTGGAAGAAGCTGTGAGGTTTCTCCATCCCTTGCTGTATATCCTCGCCTGAGGATGTAAGAGTGGTTACCCTCTCTGCTGCTTTGAGTCATAAATAAAACATGTATTTTAAACTCCCAACAAAGTTACTAACAGCAGGGATTATTCCTTTAAAAGTAACAATTTTAAACGAATTGACTATCCCTTTCTCTCTCCTTTCAATCTTGAGTTGTTTAGTAAGAGGAGTAATATGAGAAAAGAGGTATTTTCTTTTCCTATTCCCAATGTATCTGGTTTAATGAATTTCATGACCACATTCATCTCTAAACATACCTTTCTTCTGTTACCTAGACTGGGAGTGTTGGAGAACATGCCATCTTTACATTTAACATTCAAGGTTGGTTGCAATTTTTACTGCTACCTTATGTGTATCTTCGCCAGGAATGCATCACTGTGCATATTACTATCGTAGCTAACATTTAGCAAAAAAAAAAAAAAAAAAAAAAAATCATCTCCTCACCTCAGTATAAGAGATTTTGCTTTTTAAAAATTTTGGTAATACAAATCAATTCTTGTTGTTTTGCCTGTTTTCTTATCAGTGGAAATAATTCCATTTATACAGCAGAGCAAGCATCCTCTGCTCTTTGCCATGTTTCACCCAGTATTTATTTATCTAGTTCCAATGTTATAGTATATCATTGGCTACAATTTTAGAATAGCTTGCTGTCTGGTTGAAAACCTTAATATTTGCTATAACTTAGGTAGAGAATGTCCCCCAAAGGCCCATTCATTACGGAACTGTTGCCGGCCTGTGATATGTTAGGAAATGACTTATCACCTGTGAGAGGGGGTGCTTAGTGGAAAGAAGTGAGGACATTGGACACATGTCCTTCAAGAAGTTATTGGAATTTTGGCCTCTTCTTTTTTTTTCTTTTTTTGTGGTGCTGGGGATCGAACTCAGGGCCTTGTGCGTGCAAGGCAAGCACTCTAATCACTGAGCTAAATCCCTGGCCATGGCCTCTTCTTTTTATCAGTTTTATTTCATGGCTGTCACAAGGTAAGCAGTTTCATCTACCATGGTCTCCCACCATGATTTATTGTGCCACCCAAATCCCAAAGGCAACAAATCCAAAAGACTATGGACTGAACCCTTGACAACATGAGCCAAAATAAATCTTTTCTCTATTTAAATTGTTGACTTTCACAGGTATTTTGCCACAGTAACAGAAAGCTAGCTAAAACAGTATTCTTCATTACTATCATGTCTAATTTTTGTCTTTTATAATTTTAATATGCATCTGCTAACAACAACTTTTGTTCTCTTTTCCTCTTCTACTGAATACTGAGTAGCAATTCCAGTATGTGCTTATTAGATGTGGTATTCACAGGCACTCTTAAGTTCTCTCCTCATCTTAGCCTGAAATTCCAGACATTTACAGAACTTCTAACATTGTATCATTGAGAATATTTTCTACAGATTTTGCAGATAAAATTGATAAGATTTTAAATGTGTGTTTCTGTTAGTAAAATTCAAAGGGCTTTTATTAAAAAATGGGTCCTGAATTGTATCAAAAGTTTTTATTTGGGTGACCATATAATTTATTTATTTTTCCTCTTATTTAGGTCAACTGTATTGTACAGTTTTTAAATATTAAATCAAACTGGCATTCTTGGGATAAACTCAATTTGTTATTGTTTGCTATTTTTATATATTATTAAATTTAATTTACTGATTTGTTTTTGTTTTTGTGAATCTAGTGTGCTTTAAATTATGCTAGTTCTAGTGATCATCTTTACTATTCTTTTCCAATAGAGTGATGTATATTTTCTTCATTTACGCTTTTCAAAGAACTTTAGATTTGTTTTGTCAAGGTATCCAAAGTTTTTCATAGAATTTTTCTGGTACTGGGGTTCAAGGCAGGAGTTGCTGAGCAATATCCCTAGCCACTTTTTCCATTTTTTATTTTGAGACAGGGTCTCACTAAGGTGTGCAGCCTGGCCCCCAACTGGTAATGTGACTTACTCAGCTTTCTGAGTACCTGGGATTACAGGCATGTCTACTGAGCTCAATTACAATTTTAATTTCAATGGAATTTTCATAAGTTTATCCATGATTTTTTTCTTTTTTTGAAAAATTCACACATGTAATTTCAATAGCCTCATGATTTGTTAGATAATTAGGAAATTTTCAGTATGTTAAGCATTTGAAAGGATGTAATATTTACCACGGAAAGAGTGATGAGTTTCGAGGGTTTTCAAAATGTATCCATCTAAATTTCAATGTAAAATTTGTGACTATTTGGTTATTAATGTGACTTTTGGAATATTAGAAATTGGGTGTTTATTTTATAAACAAGATAGAAATATTAACACTGTTTTAGTTACTTTTCTCATTGCTGACACAAAATACCCAACACCTGCAATTTAAAGGAAGAAAGATTTATTTAGCTCACAGTTTTTAGAGGTTTCAGTCCACAATCGGTTGACTCCAAGGCAGGGTGGCCTGGCAGAAAGGTATTGCAGAGGAAAAACAGTCCATGGCAGCAGAAGTTAGCAAAGCAAATAGAGACCTTAGCAGTTTTTTTCTGTCCATTTTATATTCCATCTAGGCTTCCTGGATTAGGACAGTGCCAAAACAATCAGTGGACTGATTTGGTAATCACTCACCCTTAATTCTAGCACTCTTAATTCTAGCATTGCACCATGAATCAGTCACACACTGTAGATTCAGCCACCTCTGAAAGTCTCAACTATGACTGCTTGAGGCTTTGGGGGGACATCTAAACACAAACCATAATAATCATCTAAATTTTAATATGACTATAATTTTTATTAGTTTCCTGAAACAGGGAAAATAACATCTATCTATAACCTCAGTGTCTATTCTCATCTGTCAGGCAATTGTAATAGGAGCAACACACTGCAGTGTGTATAGGAGGCTCCTTGGATGATCCACCCTACTGTAAATTTTAGGTACTCCTAACTGTTATTTTATAGGTAGTAAGAATAATAAATGTATATCAAGTCAACCTTACTATATATTTGCATTTTCTACATGCCTAGGAATTTTGGTCTATTCTTTGACATAACAAAAAAAAAGTATTTCCATATTGCACGATAAGTATTTTTGTTAATTTTCATGTATTTCAATACTGGGTTTATGTTTTTCATTCTATGTTATGTGGCATATGAATGTTCATTCCTTTTGCGTCACTATCATAGATTATACTTCTTCATGTCTAAATAAGAAATAACATTTTACCTGTTTAGTGTTTCCTGGAAAATCATTATTTTTAATAATGCTATGGCCTTCATATTTTTGTTTGAATTTGCCTGTAAAATGTTTGCTCTTTTCCATTTTATTTTTAATCATTTTATGTGAATGTCCTGTAAAGTAGCATTAGCCATGATTTCTTTTTTTTCCTTGTTTTTTTTCTGAATGTCTATCAAAAGTAACTTCCTGCCTTTTTTCTTCCTTCCCTCCCTTCTTTTATTTGATGGTGCTGAGGACTGAATGCAACATCTTGCACTTGATACACGCTATATTATCAAGGTAAACCATCAACTCCTAGAACTGCTTTATGTCACAAATATTAATCTTTATGTATAAATTTTTAAACTATTCGACTGTTTTCTTTCTGTAATTTGAGAGCATGCTCTTTTTTTGGGGGGGGAAGTCTAGGTTTTGTTTGGTTTTATTTGTACAATTTTATTTAGCCTTTGATCTCCTCCCCCTTAGTTATAACCCAGAATTTTCGAGATAACAGTCTTACTCTAAATTTGTGTGATTACTTTTCTTTACAAAGTAGGTTCATAATTTTTATCGCTCTAAAAAAAAAAAAGATATGTTCTCCTAATGAAAATAAGGAATTAGACACAATCTTTCATCACACTATTCTTTTAATTTCTCTTTAAAATGTCTTTAATTCTATTTATTGTTAGTGAATTATTTTATGCTTCATTTGCTTTTTAAGAGCATAATATTTAATGTTAAAATTCCATATTATAAGATTTAACATTGTTATCAATGTAAGAATTATTTATATTTATAGAAATTCATTCCTGAATTTTATATGGTAATCAAATTCATTCCTGAATTTTATATGGTAATCATAATTTTTATTTATCTTTTAGTTGATTTAAATATCTTCTTCAGATATTATTTCAAAGAATACAAATTATGTATTTAGAAAAGTGAGCTATTTATCAACATATCAAAACTGTTCACAAATTTATAGGTATATTTTATTATTCAATGCTAGAAAAATATTTATGTCTAATTTTATTTGCATTTTAGTATGTTTATAAAAGCAGATATTTTGTTAACCATGTGCCTATAATCTTTCTCTTTTATTGTGTTTTAACAGAGCATGGTATATCACTAAGATATTATTTCTTTCTTTGGATAGCAAGAGGGTATGTGAAGAAGCTTTTCATTTTGCCATGTATTTATTTATTCACTTATTTAGTTGGTTCTGTTTCCCTTTACAAAGGGATGTGAAGAGTTCTTAGGTAATTTTCCACTGCATATTTTTTCAGCAATATCTATCTCTTTGTGTCTAGTTATCATTTTGAGTTTTATTTTCTGACTGTGTTTAAAGAAAGCTAGTGATAGGAGAATTGACATTCCTGCTCTCAGTAAAATGTGGGTAAGTTTGTTCTTCTCTAAGCAAAGTATGCTTATGTTACTAATTCTTTATTTTTAATCTTTTTCTGCATTTCTAAAGCTAGTCTCAATTCACTTCAGATACAATGATATTGCATGGCTCAATATTTGGTATTAAAAAGTGCTCTAAATTCTTGATTCCCCAGTGAGCTTCAGTGAAAGCCCTGTATAAAATAAATATTTAAAAGAAATGAGAACTTCCATTTTTAATGCTATACAGCATTGGTTTGTGACACACTAGTAGATCCAAATGTGCTCATAACTTCTCAGTTCACTGAGCTTTCCTGTCTCACTAGACTCAGTTCACATTTTAGAGCACACAGCTGCGTGAGTAAACAACATATCCTAACCTTGCTTTTAATCCTTTAGGCATAGAAAAAGATATCTTTTTATGAAGTTTATACTTCTAAATTCTTTGCTTTTTCATTATTTATATCACTATACATGTATTTGTATACAATACTGCTTTCCCATCTTTGTACTTTTATTTTTATTTGTTTATTTGCTTACTTTTCAATATGGGGACTAGATCCAGGTCCTTTGCACTGAGCTATATATCCAACCCTTTTACTTATTTATTCTTTATTTTGAGGCAGGGTCTTCGTTTGTCACTGAATTGCTCAGGCTGGGCTTGAATTTGCTGTTCTCCTGCCTCAGGTTCCCAAATAGCTGGGATAAGAGGTGTGCACCACCATCTACAGCTCCATCTTTGTATTTTTAATGTACATGCCTATTTTTTAATTTACTTCTTGCTTTTTACTGGCTGCATATAGATAGGTCTTGCTTCCTTTTATGCTATTCTCTGTATTTTAATTGGAATATTTAGAATATTTGCATTTAATATAATTTTAATTTATATGGAAAAGCCTCCACTCTTTGTGTTCATTTTTTTCCCTTCCTATTTAATAATTTTTATTTTATTATATGTATTTTTTCATGAACTCATTAAATACAATTCTAACAGCTGATCTAAGCTCTTATTCACTGGACAGACTTTGGGCAAAAGACAAATGAGGATGTCATCTACTCCTCTCCCCCAAATCTCCAGTATAATGGTGAATAAATTTGACAAAACCTGATAATTTCAGCAAACTGGAAAGCAAAAGTCTCAAAATGTATATGGAAAAAAAAAGTACTTAGAACATGCACATCAATTTTGAAAAAGTTGAAGAAAAATGGCGAAGGTATTTGAAACAATTCCTTCATTAGTTTACATTTGCCATATAATAAATTACAGCAAATTTAGCAGTTAAAAAAATCTATTTTGTAGATTACAGTTCTGTACATCAGAAACCCATCATAGTTTGGCTGGGTTCTATGATCAATATCTCACAGGGATAAAATAGTGGTACAGCCATCTTTGTCTTCAATTATCTTAGGGTTCTCTTCAAAATTCATTGTTGTTCTTCGAGAAATTCACCTTGGTCTTCTGATAGAAAGGAAGTGCTTGTCTCAATGCTGGCTGTCAGTAGAAAGCTGCAGTGGTGGTTAGGCTTAACTGTGTGGACTCGCTTGGTTTGGGATTTGCTGAAGAGATTAGTAAAGTACACTTCTGGGGATGTCTGGATAGATTACAGAGACATGACCTTGAAGTATGTCTAGTCCCTCCCTTCTTCTCTGGCCCTTGCTCTGCTTCCCAACTTTGTTTAACCATGCTCTTTAGGCATGGTGATTCTACCTTAGAGACCTTCAGTCATGAACTAAATTCCCCAAACTATGAGCCAAATTAAACTCCTTCAATCTGTGGGTGGTGAGTATTGTACCCTAGAGCTTGGAAAGCTAATATAGAGAATATGTACTGAGAGGAGTCAGTGCTGTTACCATATCTGACTATATGGTTTAGAAGCCATTGGAGCTGCTTTGCTACAGCAGTTTGGAAAGTTTTAGAGATGTGAGTTAGAGATTTGGAAGGCCATAAGCAGAGCCTCATAGGTGATCTTGATTGGGAGCCCAAAAGACTAGAATGCTATTAGGAATGTCAACATTAAAGACCAAGATAATGAGTTTTGAGTTTGGAATAAGGGCTCCATTGGCAACTGGACAAGAGGCCATGTGTGTTATACTCTTTTAAAAATTCTATATTTTATCCATGTTCCAAGATTTTTCAGGAGGCTAAGATTAAGTGCAGTTGACTAATTGATCTGGGAAAGGATTTTCAAGGCAGTTCAACATTCAGGTTGTGGTATGGGTACCACTGCCTGCTTTTTGCCAGATTTATATTGAGAGTTGGGGGAGGGAATTCAGAAGAAAAAACAAAAATTTGAAAACCTTAAATTTTGAACCAAAATGAACCATATGTAAAGTTGAGGCCAAAAGTGTTGTGATTGCTGGAGAAATTAGCACTATTAAAAAGAAATGAAGTGTATTGTGCAAGGACAAAAAGAAAGAAGGCACTGCAGTCATGGTCCAGGGATCCTGGCTATTACTACTTCCACTTACACCAGAATATCATGCCCTTAACATGATCTTGTTTTTTCATCTATGCGGCATGGAAGAGTTATGGGGTCATGGAGGCTTTTACCCATAATTCAGTGGAAGCCGTAAGAGGCCAGGAAGGTAAATCCTGAAAGGGCTGTGTGGAAATCTGTAAGACTATAGCTAAAGGGTACACTGAAGAGCTCAGGATGTTGGAGAGGTTAGTAACATGGATTGCAGGCCAAAGCTGTAGATAATGAGCAGAGTCAGTCTAAGAGAGGGACCTAGTAGTTTCAACCAGTAAGGACATAGGGGTGGAGCTGCTCAAATCCTCTGGAATACACATCTCATCATCACAGGCCCCAAAGTTTTTCTTACTGGGTTTTACTCTCTCTTTTGTACCATTTCTTATTCCCCTATTGCTCTGTTTTGGAGTGGAAGTATTCACCCTGTGCCATTTTATCTTGGGACTATGTAACTTGCTTTTGACTATTTAAAGATGTTCACAACTAAGTGTTTGCCTTGTGTCTCAGAAGAGACTTTGACTTGGACTTTTTAGAAAAGTCAAGATTGTTGAGAATTTGGGGAAGGGATTTCAGTTTTATGTAAAGTAGTTCCGTGATGTTAAGTAGAATTACAACCCTGTGTTTCTTTGATAAATAAGTACAATTTAAGGAGATATGTTTAAGCTGAAAAGCGTGGAATGTGGTGGTTAAGCTTAATTGTACTGACTCAATTCACTTGGGATCTGCTGAGAACACATTTCTGGGTACATCTGGGTGGGTCATGGAAGTGTGAACATGAGGACTACACCTATCCCTTTCCCCTTCCTCTAAGATATTGTTCCTCTGCTCTATTCCCAGCTACAATAAACTAAGAAGCTTCACGTTATCATGCCCTTCCACCAATGTAGGGTACATGCCCTAGTGATGAGGAAGGTGACTACTGAAGCTGTTCTCTGCTTCTAGAGCCAGCTGTAGTTCCTGTCACATAGCCCACCCCATCCTTGAGGAAGCATCCGGGTGTCATGAACTTCTCATACAGAGAATATCCTAGAAATCCTCTCCTACTATCCTTCAAAGAAATTCTTCTATTAAGGTATTCACGAGATTAGATTAGGCTTATGAAAGGGGGTCCTATTCAATTAAGTCAACAGGTTTGTATTCTTAATTACATACACAAATCATTTTTGCCAAGCAATATAACTCAGAGAAGGAATGATATTTCATTACATTCATAGTCCCAGGAATTAGGGAAGAAATCTGAGAGAGGATATTTTAGGTTATACCTTCCAAACTGCCTTATAAAATTATTTCTATGAAGGCAAATTAATTAGGAAGGGGTAGTGAGATATGTAAGTATAGCGTTTAGACTGATGGAACAGACAGGAAACTCCATAAATTGAATTTTATGTCTACGATCAGTAGATTTTTTTTTTAAGCAAAAGTATGAATGTATTTCAATTAGGAAAAGATAGTCTTTTTAACAGCTGGTATCTAGACTAGCAGATAACACATGGGAAAAATGTAGTTAGCTTTGAACAAACAGTGTGTACAAAACCAACTGAAAATGAACTGCAGGTCTAAATATAAGTGCTACAAAACAAATCTCTGGATTAAAAACTTGTGGGAAAATACTTCCTATTAAATTACACATCACTTTCTTGGATATGATAGAAAGTTTTTGCCACATAGAACAGTTTGATAAATTGAACATCAAGCAAATTCAAAATTTTTACTTCAAAAGATACTATAATAAGAATGAAAAGAGAAGACATAGCCTTGCAATAAATATTTTTCAATCATATCTGATTAAAGAAAAAACATGACTCTAACATGTATGAAGAGCCCTTTTAAGTCAATAATAAGAAAATAAAACCTAATTTAAAAATAGGAAACTATGTCAATGTAAGTTGCACTAAAATCCTAAGAAACCCATGAAAATATTCTCAACATAATCATTAGAGAAACAGACTTAAACAACAAAATGATACCACTCCTTACCCACTAGAATATTTACAAACAAAAACCAGGCATTAGAAAATGTTGAAGTGTAGAAAAACTGGAATCCTTAGATGTCAACCATGGCGCTATAGAATGGTGCAGTCAGTTTTGAAAATGTCTTTAAACATTAAATATAAATTAATTATACACCCAGATTTCAGTGCCTACAATCTGCCTAAGAAAAATATAAGGACATATACATTTCAATGCTACACATAGTTTAGAAGCACTAATCATAATAGTAAATAATCTTCAAATAATTTGTGAGAGAAACAGTCACACTAACATTAAAATACATAAAGAGACAGAAGGCAAGCATAACTGTCTTTAGGAAATGCATACTATTGGAAATCCTTACTCTGCAAAGTAAGATTAGCATTTTAAAGCAGGATCAAGAAAGTTATTTAATAAATTCAACATAATTTGTTGAGAACTTTCTAGGTGCCAGACCCTGTAGTTGGTACTTAGGGCTGATTTAATAATTGTAAAATCATAAATAATCTTATTTATAATATATGCATACACTTATCAGTTGAAATGCTCTATCTATTTATGCATAATGGTAATAATTAGCTGACCTTTATCGAGTGCTACTTGCTACATCCTGGGAACAATACTTTCTGTGAATTCACTAGTTTAATTCTTTTATGATTGGATACACTAGTTATTATCACTAGTGTGCTGCAGAAAGGAAAATAAGTTCCAGAGAAGTAAATTATTTGCCTAAAATCATTGTACGGTAAGTGAAAGAAGCGCCGAGATGTTAGCTGTATATTGCCACGACCCATCTCTTAGCATAATAATGGAAAAATAACAACAATACAAATAGTGTGACTTATAATAACAGGGGAAAAAACCTATTAAACTGCTGTGATTTACAGTTTTGATGGCTAGGTGAATTTTTTAAAAAGTGGGTAATTATTTTTGAGGATATTTTCCCATTCCTTAGAAACAGATTTACAAATGTTCGATGAGTGCAGCTATGTATTCTGCGTGGATTTTATTTGGGATCATTTTCTGCATATGTGTTGATCCCAAGCACAGCTTTGCCTGTTTGCTGGGAGTGGCCCAAAGCCTCTTTTATGAGATGTCCGTTGTCCAGCTGACACTTCAAGGCATTATCTTTGTGGAGATTAGCAGAGGAGCTCACCTTTTTTCCTTAAATAGGGTGTGCTACTTGGTCCTTCCTTCCATCCACCACTCCACTGACACTAAGGATTCCCTGGCTCAGCCTCTGAGGAAAACTCTTCTCTCTGCATGTCCCCTCCAAATGTGATACTTCATCCAAGTGCTTCACTTTCATCCTTTAAGAAACAATAATCTCCTTATGTGGCTGCCTTGAGTTTGAGCTTACACAGCAGTAATTTTAATTAATACTCTTATAAATGTAAACTTCAAAAAACTTTCCCTTCCACACAGAGGGTTAGTTTTGAATCTGAGGGCCATTGTCATACAGAGTTGCCCTTATGAATTTGTTGGGTACTTTTCTGACCTTAGAGATGTTTAACCTAATTTCTGTGAAGATACTTCATGATCTTTTAAGAATTACTTAGCAGCGTGAGAATTCATCTATGATGAAGATATGAAATGTCACGTCTCACCTTTAGAAAGTTCTGGCCTCTTTTAGAGATGATTCTTCTAAAATGGACACAAATGGTAAGAAACAAAGAACTAAATGATATCCAAATATATTTTACTAGCTTGTTATCTTCAGAAGAAGGAAGGAAGGGGAAGGAAGGAAGAAAAGAAAGAAGGAATGAAGAGAAGGAAAGAGTATATTTAATAATTACACAGGAATTATAAGAAAAAAGCAATGTTACAAAGTGAAAGGGAAAGAATCAGATTAAACTTCTCTTTCCTTTAAATAGTTCCCTGCTAGATTGGTTTAAACCAAAAAACTGCCATAGAAGCTGTTCTTGGGAGAATCAGCCTAGACCACATTGGGCCTTGGGAATTTCAGCTCTTGCTTGGTTTCCAGGAATTGTATGATCACCTAAGATTTTCAATTTAAATGATGCGAAACGCCTCCTGTAAACTGTTCTATCCTAGAATCCTCTCTGAGATTCACCTTTAAAAAATGGCTGGGCCACGCTATTCCCTAATTTTATCTGTAACATGAGACTTAGTTCTACTTGCACACTGACGAAAACTCCTTTCCTGCCTTCTTGGAATGATAAATTATTCAAGTGTTGTGCTATAGAGAGGGCCATGAATGAGTTTCTTATCTTGTTGCAGGAAAGATATTTTCCTAATCTGGAGACATCTAAAGAGGTTCCTGAAATACGTGTTTATGTATCATTTTGAAACAAAATGTATATCTACGTGTTTGCTTTATGTGCTAAGCATATGACGTACAGGAATCAAGTCTGTTTGATTTGCCCCTAAAAAGGGGTACATTGTACATCTTGGGGTCACTGTTAGTAAAAATAATTCTTTTGTAATTTATCTTGGCACAAGAATATCAGTAAAGTTACACAGTCACATTTTCTCTTCTGTTAGTGAAGAGCATACATAACAAAATGTAGACAACTTCTGTTATTAATCATTATCTATGTATTGCGCTTTATCAATCGAGGATTTCCAGCAAATGAGCATCCCAGAATCTGGCCAGAAGTGCAGACCGACTGCTACTATTCTTTCTTTGAATATAACATAGATCAAATTAAAGAAAAAAGGCCTGAGATTCTCATATGTGAATCATTTTCCCCCAACACAAATTTCCCTCCCTAGGAAAACAGTCCTAATATAGCAATCTGAAAGTCCACGTGATGAAAGCCCATGTCACCATGTGCAAACTGTGAAAGGTAATTGAAAGTAAAATGTTTAATTAAAATGGACATTTCTGAGCCTGCTTCTGGCAGCAGCCATCTTGCTGAAAAATTATATTTGTTACACCGGCAACCTGGGAGAACGGCTCACGAGATGGTGAATGCCAGGTTCCATCCAAAAGTAAATGGGGTGAAAATTGGAACGAGTGCTCGAATGTTGGTCCTGTAGTTCCTGCGCCCGTCCCCAGCACATGTGCCCTTGTACAGGCCAGAAGAACAAGAGGACCTGCCGCACGGACCTGTTCCGGAGTCAGTAACCATCCTAACAAAGCACCCCCCTCTCTATGTGTCCCTTTCGCTCACGTCAGCCAGTTTCCTTAACAACGGGGCTCTCAACTCCTATCCTCTTTTTATATAGCCTGAAATGTAAGGACACTCATCATCCCCAAATTTATTTCTCCTTTGAGACCACAGGGATCTTTTCTCCTCAGCTCATAAAGCCACTGATCCCAGATAATTCGCAGACTCGAGTGGAGATGAGCTTCACCGATGTTTTCAGTTCGAATGTGAGAAAAGAATTTAAAAATGAAATTCTGTCTGACATCCAAAGGCCAGATTTTCCTGCCTGAAGTTCGAGGGTCAAAGAGTCTGAACTAGGCAGGTTTGGTCATCCCGTAAGTGTCCCCAGTTTCAGAAAGTCTCCTTCTTGGAGAAGAATTTCTTTGACATTTTATAAAGGGCAAGCGAAATAAACTTCTTTTCTATTGCATCTTCTACTTTATCCTCTAAAATCTTAGCAACCTATAGTAGATCCAGTGCTACAGCAGAATATTTGCTTTCCTTTTTAAAGGCAAAACTTCCTGCTTTTATTCTTTTTTTTTTTTTCAAGATTTTAGGCTTACTTTTACTATTTGTATGTCTACCAGCGCTGGAATCTAGTTACCATCCCTTAAATAAAGGAATGAAACCAAAATCCAACAAAAGGTATACAAATTAAAGGTCTGAAAATATGAAACCCATTAAAAGTATTAATACTGAAACAATGTGGAAAAAATTCAGAAAATCCGATCACTGTTCTGTAGTTCATATCTCAGATATTAAAACAGGTCTACTTGTCTGGATCCAGCCACCATGGCATTTGATCATTTTCTTGCGATCTGACCTTGTTTAGTGAGCTCTTTCTTTATAATATGTTCTTTATTGCCCAAGGAATGCTCTTTGAATTTACTTTCTTTATGGTGTGATTATAAATCTTCATGACATCCCTAATGATTCATCTCTTTTGGCACTGGGCAGAAGGATAACCATTTCTGTAACGCACACATTTCATTTAAGGTGAAACCAGAAGGAGATTTATCAATTGGCACCAGGTTTTCCAGGCACAGTCTAAACTATAACCATTTATCCCCTTCCATAAACACATTTAAATTTGGTGTACAGTATTTTTTGCCCAAAATGTCCCCTTAATCCTCTAAATAAAAGGTTGCTTTAATTTGTACGTGAGCTGTACTTTCCTTCTACTGAGGAACAGATGTAAAATTTAACCTTAGTCACACTCTGGAAGTATTTAGAGAATATTGAAATATCCAGCAGATTAGTTCACATATCTTAAACAAAATAGACTACTTCATTGGAATGCTGATTAGTGGTTGTTTTATAAGATTTGCCATTTGTCATTAAAATTTAGAAAAAGTTAAATAATTTTAGGAACAGTAGGAAGAGACCAAGCCTCTTCTTTATTTGAGGGCCCCCTTCAGAAAGCCAAGTACCTCAAACAGTAAGCATTACTGACCATATTTTTGAGGTTTTGGACCTAGATTTTAATGGCCCGACTAAGGTGTTTATCATGAATGGAAAAATCCCTGAATCCTGTGGGGTAAACATCTCTTCAAAAATGTTTGTAGGGTGGAAATCTTTTTCTCCTGTGGCACACGGTCTTTGTAAATCAACGGTAGTTGCTTCAATCAAATGTTCCATTTCCACAGCCTTGCAAAAACAGAAAACTGCATGAACAGATTACAGACCTGTATAGAAGAAGCCAGCAACCAGAAGGGGAAAAAACGCCTCCTGCAAAAATACTTTTGAACTTCAGAGAACGAGAAACACGCTCAGTCCGTGGAGCTGGAAGAAATGGAAGGTTTTTTTTTTTTTTAAGGACATATGTAGAACATTTGTTTCTGTTTTATTTCTGCTGTCATAATATGATGGTTTTATTCAGTTTTTAAACATGCTTCAGCTGGAAACACTACATCTTTAAATCAGGCAACCCCGGCTTCAGTGTGAATTCCCTTGCCGCGCTCCCTCACCTTACCCAGGTGCATGTTAAATCAGTATTAATGACAATATCATTCTTGTGCAGTCATCTCCTGCCTGCAATTTGGTTTTAATTACCCGCCACGTTGTCTTTCCCCCTCACTGACAGCCATTAAATAGGGAATGACACTAGAGCCATGGCTGTGTGGAATATTCCCTTCCCCGACTCCGGCCCCTCATAAAGCAGGCTGCAGTGCCTCCTAGTGGCCAAGATCAGAAAGGGATTTGACTCAAAAGGTAGATTTGGTAAAGCCCTTTTCACAGTATTTTGGAGATCAGGACAAATTTGGAGCTACATGGACCCTATTTAAAGGAAAAATATATAAAGCTCACTTGTCGGTTAAGTAACAATTATGATTTGGTAAAATATTTTTAACGGAAATGTAACAATACATGGACATATTGAATTTTGTCTAATCTTCTAGAATGGTGAAAAAGATCAGAAACAACAAACTTACTACATAAATAGGCCTGAGAAAGTTCTTGAGATAAAATGCCTAACAAAGTGAGCTGCGCGTTTGATATATTAGGAAATCTGTTTGTTCTCCTATTTTGTCTTATGCCGCAGCAAGCATTTTGTTTGTGGTATTTAATCTTTCTTATGGTCTCTTCTTTTTTCTTTTTTCTTTCACTTTACAAAATCCCTTAATTTTTTACATAGCTAAAAATATTCTTCTAAGCTATGAATGCATAAAATCCAGTAACCAGTACTTTTTTGTGCATTTGCACAGTTTGCACATTTAAACAAATTTTTCTTTTAAATAGAAGTTTATCATTGAAATTGTTATTGTTAGATGTTCATGTTAGATATTCTGTTCATGTTAGAATATCATGTTCACAGAATATCACGTTAGATATTCTGTGGACACACTGGATTGAAGATGTTCATTCTGTGTAATAGCTTCACAGGTAACATCTTTTAACATTTTAACTAAAATATAGGTGCAGATATGTGCTTTTCTGAGGAAGGGCTTTGAGCCTTTTAAATTGAAAATATCACTTAGAAACAGTGCATTATGGTGCACTTGTGGAAGGAAGCACATTCTGTTTTTTACTCCCTGATTTTTCTCCCCACCAGCTTCTTCTTGGTTTAAATGTTGCAGGTCATGAAATGCTTTTCCACAAGGGTGAGACTATGTTTTCTACGTTCTTTCAACAAGCATAATTATTCATTTTATATGCTGCTAAATGAGAGTCATAGCTAACTGTTCGAATGAGAATTTAACTATACATTGTATACACAATAACTTGTATGTATATTTATTATGTGCATTTGCCCTTGTATGTGCATGTTTGTTAAAAAAAAAGACATAAAACATGGATACTGATGCTTACACTGACTAACTCTCAGGCGAGCCTCATGTTCCACGCCAGCTGGACAGTGTCATACATTAATTTGTTTGTGGAGTTTGCTGCTGCTTCAGATAGCGCTGCTTTTACATTTTAAAAATTGATATAAAACTGTATTTTGCTGAAAAAATGGAAGCACTGAATAGTGCTTGAAGAAACGATCAGCAAATTTCACTGTCTGGTACTTGATCTTAGATTTAAGAGACAAAGATTTTTGGAGTAAGAACTTTTTTGCTAAATCACAACTTTAAATTGGCTCATAAACTGTTAGTACTGTGACGGCATCATTAAAAGGATAAAAATATTATTGTCTTTAAAATTTAAAAAATTCACAATTTCTAAAAGGGGAAATGTGCTCATTTGATTCATGTTTTCTTTCAAAGAAAAGAATATGTAATCCTTTGAATGTTGCCTGAATTGATTTATTATTTTAAGGAATATTTTGCATCATTAAATAACAGCTAGGAAAATTGTTATTCCTTCTAGACTGAAATAGGAAGCTTATAAACGCCACGATAAAGGCTTAATCTCTGATACGGCTTACATATATTGGTTTACAGCTATATTGAGTCCAGTTAGACTGATTTTTTCACTCCTAATATGAAACTTGATGCTGGGAAATCTGATAAGTGAGTTTCATTTCCCTGGAAATTTATTGCTTCTGTATCCAAGTGCGAAGAAATAGCACAAGTAAAAACAATGAGGAGTCTGTAGACAAGGCATTAATGAGGGCCACTATTTTCTCACAGAGCTTCTGCATTAGGGGGGAAAAAGTATTTGAGCTATTAAAATTGCAAGACGTGTGATTCCATTCAGAGTCGGTCATCACTGCCTTTTGGCTGGCGGGTGTAATAGCAAACCCGCATCTTTTTCAGGCACATTAGATCAAGGATGGGAACCATTTAAACATTGACAGGGAATGTGCGTGCCACTTTCGCAGCAGAGATAGAGAGTCAGAAACAAAGAGACAGAGAGTTCTTTGGCTTGTGGGATGGAGCAGCACTCACCCCTGAAGCTCTCTAGGGCCCACCCCATCTCCCCTTTGCCATCTCCATCCAGGGCTTCTTGTCCCCAACCCCTGAGTCCTCTTCTCTACAATGTGCTTTGCAAATTCTGATCGCCACTCTGTTGCCCGTGCCCAGTGCTTGGTTCGCTACAGATGGGAAAACAGAAGCCGAAGGGCTTTTCAGAGAGCAAACAGGTTCATTGCATTAATTAATCTAGTGGCTAAATTTGCTCAGTAACTGTAAGAGGTGAGGCCTTGTGGGAGTAAGACCATCATTTTGTGAATTTTATTGAGTGTCCTGTCTAGGCCAGGTGCTGCACCTCAAGTATCTAATTTATACAGATAGTGAATCCATGAGGAATGCTCAGGTGGCATCACAAGGTCCCTGAGAGGAAAGGCTCACTCAAGGCTACGCCACCTCTGAGAATGGGCTCAGGCTGGGAGACCTCATCCATTTGCCCTACTAGTTCCTAAAAAATATTTTTTATTAAATAGTGATTATTGATTTCAGGAAATTTAAATTTTCAACTTGTATTCTAATTGATAAATGATGTGATACCAGGTATCGATGGCAGGAAGTAAATATTTGGAAGAGCCAAGCCATCTTGATCAGAAAGAAAATCAATGTCTGCTGGACACGGCAGGGTAGGCTATGTGAAGAAACGGAATGGTCCAGTGTGACTGTGTCAAGATGTGGTAGAAAAATATTCCTGCAATCAAGGGACGAGAATGTGGTCAGCTTGGGAGAACACATTTGTGTTCACGAACATACACCTATACACAGAGACAGAAACTGTCCAGTGGGTATAGGTTATTTAGAAGTTCAGAAAATAAGTCACTCTTGTTGACTACATTTTTTTCTTTTAAGACAGTATCTCTTCAATTGTTCATGCTTTAAAAGGGAAAAGGCTTTTGTTTTGGTTTTGGCTTTTAGTAAGTTTGTGTTAAATAAAACCAAGTAAATTTCTTTAATGCAGGACTTCTCCGAGCCTTTAATATGTTAAGGTACAAACTCAATAACTTGGAGAAATTTAGCATATGTATTTCCCAAACTAATTTGACCTTAGAATTTTAAGTTTTATATAAATCTACTGCCAGTAAAAGCTTATAAACACATGGTAGCAAACACTGTTGCAGATAGGAGGGTAAATTAGAACTAATGAACAGGGATCCTTAAATACTAAATCAAGACAGACTTCCCCCAGTGGGCGATGAGAAGCCATCATGACCCCTTGTAAGGGCAGATGATTTCTGTTACTACATTAATGATAGTTCCAGTAACCAGGGTTGAGACAGCAAGAGTAGCATATTCTCAAACACTGTGGGGCCAAACTTGTCAAAACAAATAAGCTGTACTCCATGCTTCCTTTTTGGTTTCCATCGTCAGCAAGCATGTGCTCTGTGGTGCTGAATCACTGGAATTAATCCAAAGACTGTGGTTGGAAGTAACTCATGCTTTACGGGTTGTATGAGTACTGGGCTGATATTTGAATCTCACTGATATTAAGGATGGCAAAGAAAAGCTGGTGTAGATGGGTGGGCAAAGCCTTTTGGAGGTTTTTGAGCACAGATGGCATCTCCCAAGAAGAAAGCAGGGAAGTCTAGAGGAAAATGAGTGCTGCTGTGGGGCTGCTCTGACATTTGTTGTCCTTAACTGATACCTACAGTTCTGGATTCTGAAGGTTCCAGCCTTCTCCCCAGAAGATAATTGCGTAAATGTTGGACTTCCTGTGTCAATTTCTAAGGGCTTCCGAGAGTGGAAAAAATGCAGTCCAGGATTTAATCCTGATGACATTATCAGATACTAATAAAGACTAAATGTATATAGGACCCTGGCTGTGCCAGGCACTACCCAAGCACTTTTGATCTATTTCTACACATAATCCTCATCACAGCCTTGGAACAAATACTATCATTTACAGTGTATTACTAATTAGAAAAGCAAGTTATAAAGAGCTTGAATAGTTCCCCGAGATCTTACAAGTAGGTAAGTTAGAGTTGGAGTTAATTAGAATTGGGCTTAGTTGAGGTAAGCGTTAGTCTATGTTGCCCTTGGACAGTTTGACCCAGAGCCCATTCTATTGATTATTTAGCCATACAGCTCCATCCTGCGTAAGGATGTGGCTTACAAGTCCACCTTTCTCATTTCTGTGTCAATAATATGGCATGACTAGTAGCTAACAGATTTAACTGTGCACTAAGGCACTACATTAAACATTCAATTGTTTATCTCTTTTAATTTTTGCAACTATTCTGAGACAGGCAGACCATTTTAGCACCATTATATATTTGAAGAAACTGAAGTAGAGAGGATTAAGCCCAATGGCCAAGCTCATGTGACTGATAAGAGATAATTTTGGAATACAAACCCAGGTCTGATTGCACAGACTGTTGTGCTTACCACTTATTCCAGTTAAGCACATCCTCTGGAAATTCATTGTATCAAATGCTTTACAGATGAAAATCACGGAGTGCATTTTGTATTTGGTGCTTTATCTTTTTTCATCTAATTTAAAAAAAAGAAGAAAAATAGCTATGTCTCATAGGTCATAGGCCTCCTGTGTGCTAGGCAAGTATACTTCCTCCACATCTACAAAACTCACTTACAGTTTTTGCAAGTTGCTCAAGTCTTCATTCTCTCATTTCAAAAGTAAAATTCCAGACAAACAAACATTATATGTGGATGTTTTTCCTGAGAGTCAAATGCTAATGAAGCACGATCATTCTACTTACAGCATTTTTCCCATTATTGATCACCACAATTGAAAGAAAGCGGATGTGTGGGAACAACACGTTACATATAATAATACAGTCCTCGACAGCTTTCAAAACTGACAGTTAGAAACGCAACAATCAAAATGATTTTTTATGTTACACCCAAATGATTTCTTACATTGTCATATTTCTTTGAAGAAATAATTTGAATATTTCTTTATATACTCTTTGCTACAAAAAGAAATTACAAAGTCACTGTCGTATGTAATTTACCTCTTGAATTAAAATTTTAAATAATTCATAATGAATTGTCTCATTTTCTTTACATCTTTGACAATATTTTCTCCGAATCATTTAAAACGTTGGTATTGGGTGTCTCAGATTCTGGCCTTCCTGCCTAAGAAAAAAGTAACATTGTAAGTCAATATTCTCCAATAAAGCACTATCATCAGGTAATATATGAATAACTTTGGTATTTTATTTTCAAGTATGTTTGGAAATCTGTTAAGTACTGGTAAGTTTTTCTCTATGGCAATCATCTTCTCATAGCCCTTTATTAAGAAGCCTTGAGATTTTTTAGAAGAGTGTGCTAGTTGCTGCATTTAAAAAAATGTTTATCAACAATTTATAAAATACCTCGCTTTTGACCGATGTTCTGGAAACATCCTTACAATTATTGGGGGACAATTCTTATTAGTAGTATATTTTTAAGATAATGCAGGTAAATATAACACATGCCTAGGCTTGACAAGTATTGTAAAATAAGTCATTTCAGGAAAGGAAATCTTGTCCAGTGTATACAATGGGCCACCATATAGTACAGTCTTACACAAAGGCACACATACTAACCCAATGGAAATGTGCAGTGTTCCAACTTGCAAATGATAATCTCTTTTAGAATTTAGAGCTCAGATGTAGGAGAGTTTCATGCGTGAAATAGAAACTGGGAGGTTTTTTTGTTTGTTTGTTTGTTTGTTTGTTTTTTTTTTTTTTTTTTTTTTTTAGGATTAGCTCCTTCTAAAATTTTTGAAAGGGAACAAGCTTTCGGCTGGGCTTCAGAAATGATCCCAAGTGCACTGCAAAACTTGACGTGCTCGGAGGCAGTGAGTCTATGAAGGGCTCTGGGAAGTGGCCACTGGAAATAGAGCAGCTGACAGCACACAGCAAAGTCTGTGATCCAGCTAGCTAAAAGCCGCCACTTCTGTCTCTGCTGCTGCAAGCCGAACACAAGAACTTCAAGATCAAAGCTGGGAAAGAAAAAAAAAGTTACTTTCCTATAACTTTGTTTTGGAAGGAAGAGTTAAAACATCAGAATTTGGTCTGTATCTACTAAACTGCTTCAGCATTTTGTATTGATGAGACCTAATATGAAAGATAAGAAACAGTTTTTAGCTTTCCAATCTCCATAATACATACTATTTTTTTCTGACAGAGTTGATCTCAAGATTTTCTACAATTCACCACTAAAGACAATCCAATTAAAAATGGGCAAAGGATTGAACAGACATTCCTCTGAAGAAGGCGTACCAAAGGCCAGCAAGGATTTCAAAAGATAATCAAAACCAGGTGTGGTGGCACACGCCTGTAATCCCAGCACTCAGACAGTTGAGGAAGGAGAATCGCCACTAGTTCAAGGCCAACTTGGGCTACATAGTGAGTTCAAAGCCAGCACGAACTACATATTGAGATCATGTCTCAAAAAAAATAGTATTCAGTATCATTAATCATAAGGGAAATGTAAAAAAAAAAAAACCCAAGATATTACCTATTAGCATGGCCACTGTAAAAACAAAACTCAACAATAACACAAGTGTCAGCGAAGCTGTAACAACACAGAAACTCTGTGCACTGAAGATGAGAATGTAAAATGATGCAGCTGCTATAGAATGAGTGTGATCATTCCTTAATGTGGAATTACAATATAATCTATCAAACCTATTTCTGGTACACATTTAAAGTGATTGAAAACAGGATCTCAGAGAGATATTTGTACACACATGTTCATGTACACAATAGTGAAGAAGTCGGAGGAACCAATGTTCATCAATAGATGAAGGATGGAGGGAATGTGGCAGGTACATGAAATGGAATGCGAAGAAGAAAATTCCATCACATTCTACCATATGGATGAATTTGGGGGACTTTAAGCTAAGTGTAATACACCAGTGGCAAAACACAATTACTGCATGATTCCACGTACTAAAATGTATCTAAAACAGTCAAACTTCTATTAACTGAAGGTACAATGGTTGTTGTCAGAGGCTTGGGGAGGTGGGAGAGGGGAATTGTTTTTCTGGGGAAACAGAGTTTTGATTTTGCAAGACTAAAATTATTCTAGAGATCTACTGTACAGTAATGTGTGTATAAATAACACTGTCTACTACATTTGCCGCGTACTACACCCTAGTAATAGATTTAAAAATAATTGAGATGTTAAGTTTTATGTTCTGACCACAATAAAAGAGAGACATTCCTCTATTTTATTAACTAGCGAAGTTCTTTGTGTGTTTATAAACACAGAAACTAGAAGTTATAGAGAAGAGATAGGGATGTATTTCATGCAAAAAAATACATTGCATTAAAAAAATAAACAGTTCTCAATACTCCATATGGCCATGAGCTTCACTTTGCTGAAAGGTCTTTAAAATTACTGATCAGTGACTGCTTCAGACTCCTTAATAGTAATAGGTCTGTCCGGATATTTTTATTTCAACATGATTCATGTTTAATAGATTGTATTTCTTCAGAAATTTATACATTTCTTGTAAGTTATCTGAACTGTTGAAAAATAATTATTCATAGTAGGCTTTTATGATCCATCTTGCTTTGGAAACAGCTATAAATGTTTAGTGTGCTATTTCTAATTTTTCTTAATTGAGGGTTCTTCCCCCTTTGTCTATTTAAGAATTTCTTGATGATCCTGATATTTTTAAATAACAAAATCTTAGTTTCATTGATTTTTTTCTATTGTTTCTCCCTTCTATATTTATTATAATATATATTATTATTTCTATATTATATTTATTTTGCTTTCAATTTTTCTATTGAAGAGCAATTTTGCTATTGCTCTGCTACCTCTGCATTTAGTGTTTGCAGAGAAAGAGAGTTCTGAATGTATCTGTTGGTGCAACTAGAATACAATGTTGTGCTATCCTCTGTTTTATTGTTCATCAGAATTCTCTTTGGTTGATCTGTCCCTCTTGGAAGTACGGTACTGAAATCTCCTACTACTATTATGTTAATTTCTGTCTCCCTTTAACCCTATCATTAGATATGGTGCTTGGACCTTCTTTGTCCCTTTTTACAGTCTCTCACTTAAAATCTATTTGGTTTGTTATCACTATGGCCAATATCGCTTTCTTTTGGTTCCTTTCTGATTGAAAATCTTTTTCTCTTCTTTCATTTTCAATCTGTTTATATATTTATATCTAACATATCTTAGAAGCAGCATATATCCAAATCACTTTTTATTATTTAATTTGTATCCATGCAAGCACCCTGTGTCATTTGATTTGACGGCTTAATCTATTTGAATTTTAAGTAATTACTGAAATGCAAAGACTTACTACTGCCATTTTAAAATTATTCTCTTTATATCGTATAGTATCTATCCCTCTTTCCTTCAGTTGTTGACTTCTGATGTGTCGAAATTTTTGCTGTGGTATATTTTTACTTCTTTTTTTATTTTCTTCTGTGAATCCAGTAATTTTTTGTGGTTACTGTAGGGGTCACAGAAAACATCACATAGGTGTGCAAATATATTTTAAATTTGTAACAACTTAACTTCAATAAGGTACAAAAACTTCTCTTTGCATATCCTCTTCACACACTTTTTGTTATGAATGTCACAGTTGTAGCTTTCTGTATTTTAAATTCATCAGCATGATTTTAGAGTTGTATCTATATCATGCTTTTATTGCTAAAATTCTTCACCTGAATTAAAGGTTCTTTATGCCCCACCATTACACTATTACAGAATTCTGTCAGCTTGATTATAATCTGTTTTGGTATGGACCTATTTGCCTGCAGTCTATTTGGGTCTTGTGAGCTTCTTGAATCTAGATGTCCATTTCCTTCCTGAGAATGGACATAATTTCAGCCATTGTATCTTCAAATTAGTTCTCTGCCCTTATTCTTTCTCCCTTCTTCTGAGACTTGTATATTATCTGTATTCATCTACTTGTTGGTGTCTATATGATAACAGAAACTTTCTTCATTTTTAAAATTCTTTTTAATTTTTTTCTAACTTGATATTTTCAAATGAATTACCTATAAATTCATGGGATTTTCTGCTTCTTACCAAGTCTGCTATTGATCTGCTCCAGTGAATTTTTTAATTCAGTTATTGCATTTTTTAGTTCCAGTATTTATCATATATATATAATATGCATATCTCAGATATATATACATACATCAGATATATAAAGACTACATCAGATATATAAATATATCAAGAAATACATACTCAGATATATATCAAAACATATATATCAGATATTTATATATATATAATTTCTGCATATTTGTTAATATTCTCAAGTTGTTTATGAATCATTTCTCTGATTTCACTGGCTATCTGGTGTGTTCTCTGTGGCACACTGATCTTCCGTAAATTCATTATTTTGAATTCTTTGTCAGGTGATTCGTGGAGGCCTATTTCTTTAGGATCAGTTTCTGAAGATTGAGTTTGTTCCTTGACTCGGACCATATTCTCCTATTCTTTCACATGCCCTCTCATTTTTGTGACTGTTTTTGAGATGGTGCAAGCCTCGCAGTCTTTGTGGGAAGGTGTTTTCTCTGAGCATGTGTGTGTCATTTCCGAATTAGAGAGGTTTTCTTTTGTAGCAGCCTGTGGGCTTCTACTTTCCAGTGACTATCTCTGTAACCACAGGTTCTTGGTACTGTCACAAGCTATAACAGCTTTTGTTCCTAGCAGTCCCCAAGCATCCAAATTATGCCAGCTCACTAGATTTTGGGTTCATCCAGAATATTACAATTTCTATTTTCTGGCCTTCTCATAAAGGTATTTTACACAATTTTCCGTGGCTAAGTCTTTCTATAGAGACACAGGTCTGCAGTTTCCTATCCTACTATCTTGCCAGTGACACTACTCTTGTTACCTTTTTCTAAAATTTTATGCTTTGTTTTCTTTCATTTTTAATTATTTCACATAATCAACAGTTATTAGGGCTTGTAACTAGATGTTCCCTAAAGCCTCATGAGCTTATAGGCAGGGCAGTTATAAACCATAACAACTATAGTATCCTACAGGTTTGTTTTGGCTCATGGTTCATAGAGGTTTCCGTCCATAGTCAGCAGGCTCCAAGGCAGGGCAGCACTGCAGAGGGACTTCGCAGAGGAGAAACAGCTTCCTGCCATGTCAGGCAGGAAGTAGTGATGTTGAGGGGTGAAGCCTGGTAGGAAGAGGTGAGTCACTGGGCATGACCTGGAGGGGTCTGTAGCCCTCCTCATCCCTTGATCCTGCACTGCTTCTTACCTGCCATGCCACAAGCTGCTTCTCTTCCCTGTATCGTGCCGCCCTGCCTTGGGACCAGCTTACTGTGGACTGAAACCTCTACAAACTGAGCCGAAATAAACTTCTTATCCTTTAACTTGTGGTTGTCAGGTATTGGATCTCAATGATGAGACGGTAATCAAAACAACAGTATTTTCAAGTTAATTTGCTTCTTTCCATACCATTAAATATAGTTATTTGGAAAAGAATTATGTCAACTATAGAGGAACACATTCTTAGTGTGTGAGATTCCTTGAGATTCCACAAGAGTTAATGAGGATGAAAATATTGAACTTTCACATATGTGACCATAAGCCTCCTCCTTCCTCCCTTCCTCCCTTGCATTTTCTTTTCTTCCTCCCTTTTTCCTTCCTTCTTTTTATCCTTTCTTTCCATCATCACCCCCTTCTTTTAGGTTTTTCAAAATTACAATTTCCCCAAATTTAATGATATATGAGGTTATAATTAATTTAATCAAACTCAAACTCCTTCTTTTATTTATTTTAGAAAAACAATTACTTAATAAGTGTGTTTGCAAATAGATTCAGTAAGTAGAAACTTTTATAATACTGCTAACATGTTTTAAAAATCCATTTTATATTCTCCTTTGGGGAATGTAGCTTGAATACACAAGTTAGTCTTCTAAATACAGAGACGATTTTAATTTTAGTGTGTCATATATAGTGAAGGAAGCCAAAATTCCACTGTTTGACAAACATGACCAAAGGTTACACTGAAAGATCCTTGAAGAAGAGTTGAGTTTAATAATACTATGGTGATTCTTAAAATGACATCTCAATTAGTAAACACATTAAGGGAATAGAAATGACCCCAAATTGGCCAGGGACTATTTATTCTTTGTAGCCACAGGTTTTTTTTTTTTGTTTGTTTTTTTGTTTTGTTTTGTTTTTTGTGGAAAATGGGCATAATATAATAAGTTATTGAATGTTTAAAAATTCAAAAATTACATAGAAACATTAATTTGAAAACCCTTTAGACAATGGTGGTAGAAGAGCAGCGGCCTATAAGAATCAGAGCCAGCAACTAGGGAAATGTCAAGCTATCAAAAAGGTATTTGTAGAAATGATGCCATTAACATGAAGTCACAGATCTCCCACAGTGAGTGGATGAGAGACAGATGTTAAGTGTGTAAGCAGTCTTCTTCCTGCACAATGGAAAGTCCAGTACCACTATCATCAAACAACTTCAAGAATTCTATTTCCATGGATGCAACCTCATTTTTGAAATTTGGAAAAACTTCTTAGTTCTTTCAGATTTCTTTCACTGTTACCCACAAGTCAGTCTTCTAGTCCAAATGACCAGACGATACTGTGGGTAGATTCCTGCCCTCGTTTGTGCACCTCACATCCCTCACCGGGTCTTCTACACATATCACAGCATATTTTTCATTGAAGATTATCTTGACAAGGGTTTGTTTTTTTTGTTTGTTTGTTTGTTTGTTTGTGGTGCCGGGGATCGAACTCAGGCCCTTGTGCTTACAAGGCAAGCACTTTAGTCACTGAGCTAAATCCCCAGCCCCTTGACAAGGGTTAATGTATGTTTAGCAGCTTCATTTTATTTATTCCCAATGACTAAACATTTTTTCCTCTGAAGATCTTTTTTTCTGTAGCATTACACTATGTATTAGTAATGGTTAGATTTTCAATAATATTTATTTAACAATTTATTGACAATATCCTCATTTTCATTTAATCTTGAACTTTAAAGTCATTTTAAATATTAGCTGGTTTTTCCATAACAGTGTTCAATTAGAAGATACATGTAGGTAAAATATGAAAATTCCCATTTTGTATTTTTAAGTTTTCAGTAAATATTAGTTTTAAATGTGCACACATGTAGCTTTCTACCAGCACGTCCTAGTCCTCAGTCTGTAAGTCCATAAGGCACGGAGGTAGGGTTGAATTTCCAAGGTTAGAAAAGCCTTCTAGAAGATGAGTAGTGTCACCTTTATTTCTTATTCTTTTTTAGGTGTTAATATTTGGTATTATTTTCAAATGTATATTTTAAACACTTGGTTAAATAACTTCATTCCCTGAATGCAACTTTTAAAAATTTCAGTATTTCTTAATTGGGCAAAATCATTCTTACTTTCTCTTTTATATCCTATGAGGGAATAATTTTGTTACCTATCTACTTTTCTTTACTTTTATTACTTTGTCTTACCAATATATGTTTCAGTGTTGATGACAAAGAAAATGAAATTCATAACATAGATAATAACAATAACATAGAAAGAATATTTTTGAAAATGCTAATAAAGTGGTTTATATGAACTAATGGGGTAAAAAGGGCTATCAGCATCCCAACACCTGATTTTATTTTTCTTTCTCTTCCCATGTGGTTTCCATCTGTTGCTTGTGAATAATTTTGCTAAGGTCCAGTTCACAGTAGGGCTAACTGAGCTCTTTAGAAGCTCCTGACCCTCAGCTGAGCGTTTGGGTCTAAGGTATAAGTCTTGGGTCTGATTACGTCTCCCGCCCCGGCCTGCGTCAGGAAATTAGAGCCCGAGCAGCTGTACTTCCCCGTTGCAGGTTGAAGGTTGTTACCTGGCTCTTTCTCAGCTCACGCTGCTGTCTTTGACTTGAGAGTAGACACAGATGTGTTCGCTAAGTCAATTTTCTCTAGTATTCAACCAAGATTTTGCCAAATCAATGGCATTTATATAGTTATTTACTTAAATTCATATGCATATGAGATACTAAATCATTACAAAATATTCAAGTATGAATTTTGTAAAAGTTTGATGACTACTAACCTGGAAAACAAATATTATTTTAAGTGGAAAGTAGGTAGCCATACAAAATGCAATGAAATCAAACCAAATGTCTAAGTTTGAACTTCACCTCTGAGCCTGAGTTCTCCCACTTGTTTAAAGCAAAAACGAAGAGGTACAATTGCATATTTAAAAGAATGACATCAAACTGAATCATTTTTCTTGAGATAGCCAGAAAAATGCAAACACTTCTGACCGAAAAATTGTTTTTTAACCAGTGATTTAATATTTATGTAGGGTCTTATCAGCATATCAATTTTGACCAATGTTTATAATTACCGTTTTTGCATAGTGTATTTCAGGAAACGGAGTGGTAGTTCAGTGGAGAGGCCAGCACTGAGCTTCTGTCATGGAGGACATTCTGAAATGAAGCTTCTATGCCTCTGGGCTCCTCCCATCCTGTTCTCTCCAATCAAGGAGTCCAGCGTCTCCTTTTCCTTTAAAATGTGTATTTAAAGACTCTCCCATGACCTTCTTCCAACTAAGCAATGCCTGTTTCTATATGCGCTAGCTCAGGACAGTGTTTGTTAAGGTGACCTCGTAACTGGGTATTTGATTCCTCAGTGACTAATTTGCCACCAGTGGTTGAGAGCTGGTGAGGATGGAAGTAATTGTATATGGGACCTGGTGATGTGTAACATGCAGCTTAATTTGTGAGATAGAGCATTTCTACTCTTTCCCCTTTGGCTTTAAGCTTTATTTAGAATTCATGAAGTTGTAACTCCACTAAAAAGCCTTGAACTATTAAAGGGAATTATTTAACAAAATTTCTTTAAAAAGCCAGTGTAAATTGGTTTGTCTTGAAATTCTGATGCTTTGTTATTTTGCCACCAAGAAAAAGGCTTTTTTTTTTTTTAAAAAAAAGAGCTTGAGGGAGAATATGAATGTAATAAATATTTCATTTTTGTAGCACATCGTGCATTGTTCTTCAGTTTCAGACCTTGCCAGCAGTCAACACAGTAGTAAATTTCAGCACCTGTGGACCTGTTTCGGTAATTTATGATTTCCATTAGATTTCCATTAGAGATGGGCTGGAAGACCTCAGCCAAGTTCATACTCCCCGGCCATGAGAATGCTTGGCCTGAGGGACTGCTCGCCTGTGAGTATTGGCAGCAGGCACATTCTTTGTTTTTTGTGGTTTTTTTTTTGTTGTTGTTGTTGTTGTTGTGGTGGTGTTTGTTTGTTATGTTTTGTTTGCTATCATTGGTATTGTTTGGGACTGCTCAGAACACTGTCCCCAAAGTGTCAGAATACAGGAATATGTAATAAAGACCTGCTATTTAGAATTACTCTTTTGCCATAATCTGTATGCATTCTACACATTCAGCAAATACTTAGTGAACTCTGGTTCAATGCATCAGAGATACACACATGAATGAGAGCTGGCCCCTGATTTCAAAGGGTTTCTGATGGAAGAAACATGCATTAAAAATAATTGCAAATAAATATTACAGCATGGTATTAAGTATAGGAGGTCCCCAGGTTATTACGGTTTGACTTACGATTCCTCTGCTTTACAATGTTATGAAAACATCCATACGATGATTCTGTTTTTTCACTTTAAGTACAGTAGTCAATAAATTACATGAGATATTCAACACCATATTATGAAACAGGCCTTGTGTCAGACGATTTTTGCCCAACTGCAGACTAATGTAAGTGTTCCAGGGATGCTTATGATATGAAGTGTGACCAAAATATATGGTTAAGGTTTAAATTTTAAAAATTCTTTACAGTAAAAGATGCACTGGTGCTAAATCTACTCAGAATACTCCCCCTCACTTTGAGCACACTTTTCCCATCATTTTTGCCACTATCTGAAGCAGTTCTGGGAATCCTTTTCCGTGAGTGATTTTACGAGGGTTGATTAAAAAAAAAAAATACAGTGTATTCTACTACCATGTGCCATCTGACAGAAAGCAGGCTCATAAAAACATCACAGAGCATCCCCATTCACATTATTCACCAGATCTGGCACTGTGTTGCTTCTGGCTCTTCCCTAAAGTAAAAATAACTGTGGAAGGTAAATATTTTTAATCAACTCAGGACATAGAGACAACCATGACAGCACAACTAAAGACGCTCACAAAAGGAGACCTCCAGAAGTGCTTCAGAAAGTGGCAGGAGTGCTAGGATAAGTGTTTTGATGCAAGAGGGCGTATTTGGAGGGAGGCTAATGGGGATGTGTCTTCTTCTGTAATAGTATGTTTAAATTTAAACTTGCACTGTTGTTTCCTGTCTCATCTCATATTTGGCATGTTAGGTGTACTAACTGTGTTTCTTACTTGCTATATTTTAAAAATTTCTGATGAGTTTATGGAGATGGAGCCTCACTGAAAGTCAAGGGGCTTCTGCACAACTAATCAAAGAGAATAAGTGGCTAGGGCAACCACAGCCTCCTCATACAGACTCACAAATGAAAACTGAGTGGAAGGAAGAGGAAGTACTGACAACAGGATGCAAGACGCCTACACTAGACGGGATGACTGGTGTGAGCAAAGACACAGCAGGAAACACAGATCACTTCCTTGGAAAGCTAATAACCAACTTTATTTGCTTTCTAATAGAATGTATTTTAATTAGTATATAAAAATCACAAAAATTGTACATATTAAGGGAGTAGTAGCATATACTTTTCAATACTGTAAAATGTTTACATCAGGGTAGTCACAGGTACCTCCTTGAATTCTTATCATTTCTCTATGTTGAAAAAATTCAAAATCCTCTCTTCTAGCTTTTTGAGATGCACATTATTATTATCTACATTCTCCCTACTGGCCAACAGAACACTGGAACTTACATCTCTTTAATGCCGACTTAGTACCCATTGATCAACCATACTCAGTCTCTCCTCTTCCTTCTACTCTTCTGGGTTCTAGCCAACACAATCTACTCTTACCTATTGCGTGGTCAGTGTTTTTAGATCCCACATATGTGTGAGATCCCTCAGTACTTGTCTGTCTGGACCTGACTTGTTTCACTTAGCACAATGCCTTTCAGTTCCATCTATGCTGTCCTGCGTGTCAGATATGACCCAAATGATTACCTTCTCTTTGGGGCTGAATAGCATCTCATTGCATACATGTGCCGTGTTTTCTTTACATGTTCAACTTTTGATGGACACTTAGGCTGTTTATATTTCCTAGCTACTGTGGGTAGCACTTTGATGATGAACATGGTGGGAGAGTGGATGAGTGTTTGGCATATGAATTTGTTTTCTGTTGGATACATCTCAGTCACACAATTGCAGGATCATGTGGTAGTTCTATTCGTAAGTGAGAAAACACTGCACTGTTTTCCACTGTGGCTGAACAAACTCACTTTCCCACCAAAAGTGAGCACTTTTCTCCACATTCTCCCCAAAACTCATTATCTTTAGGGTTTTTGATAATAGTCATTTGGACTTCCGGGAAGATGGTGGACCAGAGAGAAGCACAGTAAAGACCTCTCCAAGACTTGTTGTCCAGATCCTAGAATGTAGCAATATAGGGAAGAGAAGAAGGAGGGAAGTGTGTTCTCAGGATCCAGCAGGGATCTGAAGCAAGAGTTGAAGCCCACGGGAAAAGCAAAAGGAGAGACAAGCCCAGAAAAAGAAGGTGATGGCTCTTTCTCCCACACCTCCAGCTTGCAGCCCCGGCTCACAGCCTGGCACACAGCCCCAACTTGCAGCCCCAGCTCTCGGCACGAGTGATGCAGTTTGAGCCTGCAGATGTAGGGGGACTACTGGAGACCCCAGAGACCTCCACAGAAAGACACACAAATGGAGTGGAGCGGTGGACACAGCAGACTGTAGTGGCTGCCAGGTGACAAAATTGTTCTACTCAGTCCTTCCTTGCATGCCAAGACAGATTGGCAGAGGCTCACAAATAACACTATAGGCCACAGTCAAAGAACTAGGGGTTGGCCAAATAGACAGCAACTTCTCAGCCCCAACAAATTGAAGAGGTAAGATTTAGCAACAGACTCATAATACAAAAACCAGCTACACCTGTAAGACATCTCTGAGGAAGTAGTCCTTTCCAAAGGGTTCTCAAAACTAACGAAAATCTACCCACCACGGGCAATTCATAAGCATCAACCCAGGAACTAAACTAAAGAAGAAAAACAGGAAATGAGAAGACACACAAATAAGATGCAACCCCAGACCTCCAGCTTGCCAAATACAAACCCAGGGGGAATGAAGTGGAACAATCTGAAAGCTTCCCACCTAGACTCTTGGAAGCAGTAACAGCAGAAGTAACAAAGTGGGTGAATAAGGCTCTAGATAATAGTCATTTTATCAAATTTGAATGAAGTGACTTCTCATTGTGGTTTTGAAACTATTATTTTAAATGCCAGTTTTCTCATTTCTAAAATGGGACTCTGTCTCCCTCCCTCCCTCTCTCTCTCTCTCTCTCTCTCTCTCTCTCTCTCTCTCTCTCTCTCTATATATATATATATATATATATATATATATACATATATATATGTTCATTTCTATGCCTGAATATACATACACATATTGACATATATAGCATTTATATACATATGATGGATCATGTCCCATCTATCTGTACAACTCTATCTATATAGATATCTATGTATCTGTATACATGCTTAGTTTATGGATGCACACACAACCCCATAGGTTTATGGTAAGAATTAAATGACATGTGCTCAGAGGAGGAACTGTCAATTTTTAAAGTGTTTAATAAATAGTAGTTTTAATATTATAGTTGTAGTGCTTTTGACATAATTATTAGTATTAATTTCCCATATTTATAGCATATTACATATGAGAAGGAATTAGAATTAATATTGAGATGACCTAAGAGAATTGTTTAAATAATATTTTTGTCATGAGGACTCTTTTTCCCTCATATAATTTTAGTTTATTACTTTCCAAGCATACAATAAAATCATTCACATATATAAGCAGTGAGAATGAAAAGCATAATGGATGAGCAACTAAATTCTTATGAGCTACATAATACACACATTATTTCTGTAACTTTTTGTAGGTCATTTTTTTAACATTTGCCGTGAACCACTTTTGGATTTCAAATTCCTAATGTTAAAGTTTCAAAATATAGCAATCTCTTGGGTTGGGGATTTAGCTCAGTGATTAGAGTGCTTGCCTTGCAAGCACAAGGCCCTGAGTTCGATCCCCGGCACCACAAAAAATAAAAAAAAAAATGCCCATCAAGGAGCTTTTTATTTAACTGTGATGTAATTTAAACTGCAGTTGCCAATGATGTGTGAACAGTGACAGTATCAACCAATCAGATCCTAAAAAGTCTGTCTACGTGTGATCAAGGACAGTGTCCCTGATTTTGTAAGCGTTTTAGTTAAAAGTCACTTTACAGGCCTCCTTTATGGGCTGTGAAGGTTCGGAACCACAGCACACTCCCAGGATGAAATTAAAACTCTCCCCCCATTCGCCACAACCGCTGTGACAGTATTCTCACGACTTGCCCGGGCCCTCTGCCCTCATTGCCCTGAGAAGTGTTCTGATAGGTCATTCTGAGGGTTTTGAAATGTCAAAACTTTTTAATGCTGAGTAATCATGACTGGAATCTACCCCCAATCCATTTCTACTGCTCTGCCCTGTGCTCTAGCCGAATTGAACAACTTCTCTTCTTGTAAATGTCCTGGGCTTTACCCCTTACCCTCAGCTCTGATTTGCTCTTTCCTCATCTCCCTGTGAACAGTCCAAGTTGTTTTCAAGACATAGAATAATTTATAATTTTATGATTTATTATTAATTTATTCTTTCTCCAACTTCACACGGCTAGGCCTTCCTATGGCACTTACCAATTTAAGTATATATATCAAGGGAGGGGAGAGAGAGAAAGAGAGTGAGTTGATCTGAGAAGTTTAGTACCAAATGCATGGTCTGGTCTTCAGTGGACCCTACACAGTAATGTGCACGGCCTGATACACATGCACACAAAATCATATCCAACAAAATTAATTTATACATGGGTTAATATTGATGAGTCTAGAGGATAAGGAAAAAACAATGAAGAAAAGAAAGTCAGAGATGTACACACACATACATTCACCCTGTTTTAGTACATAACATACTAGTGAATTGAGTTCCTTATATCAATGCAAAGAGGTAATCGAAATGCTATAATATTTGCATCTTTCTCTATCACAAAACAAATACCTACTGAAAAGAATTAAATTCTTTTGCTGATGTGACTCAATCGGCTCTTATTGATCTATCCTGGGTTCATTGTGGACACATATTCATAAATATATTCATCACATATATTGTGGCTCCCCTGAGCCCTTGGTAACTTGAGTTCATAAAATTGTGTTTTTGTACATAGGTTTTGCTTAAAGAAAAAAATACTCTACTTCCACCTTAGCTCATAGAAATGTTTAGCACTGATGTGATTTCCTGTGTTTTGGTTTATCAGCCTTGCTATGATTGTTTGCAGATACAAGTGTGAGCTCTTGCGGAGTGGGGGATGCTGCACTTGCAGCTATCAAATTCGCTAGAATAGACACCTTTAACATGAGAGTGAGCAGTAAGTGGCTTCATCTGTGAGCAAACATTCACCCACTCCCTCTCACTCAGGCCGTGCTCCAGACTTTATCATCAGGCACTGGACCACTCCAGCAAGTCTTCTTGTCACAGTGCTTCACTACAAGTGCATTGCACAGTGATTTTCAGCACTCTTCAGAGTGACATTATCACAGTGGGATCTCCATTCTTCACCTTCTGGAAGGGAACCTTATCCAGAAGGTCAGTTGACATGGAGTTTAAAGCAATGTTCTTGCCACTTTGGCTGTAAATACAGCAAGTCACACACTGAGAGCTACAACTCCTAAAGTTATTATTCAGATCCAATAAAGAGTCAGGTCGGTAGTGGGGTGTGTATGTGTGTGCGTGATTTTTTGTGTATATTTTAAAGAATATGTTGAAGTTTCTCTGCATTAATGTTTATGCTACAAAATTGAGGAATATAACTAACAGATACTTCATGTGCATCTTCATATGCATAAAGAGCAAGAAGTAAAAGATCAATAGATAGAATACAAGTGATAGAGATAGATAGATGGATAAATACAAATTACTAGTGTTTTACACTTGTGTATCTAATTAATTGCCAAATATGTCCACAGCATCTTTGTAGATCTAAATATCACTATATAAGGCAAATTATTTGAGGATACTAAAGATACATAAAATGTATCTCCTCATTCTTTCTTTAGCCTTCCATGTATTTAAACATAGGATGGGAGACAATACTTGCATCATGCAACATTTGAAAGACAAGATGCCAGCTATCATTCATATTTTGATTATTTCACTAAAACACAAAGAATGCATTAAAAATCCAATAGGTACTAAAGTACGTTCAAAAGAACATTGAAGGGGTTGGGGATTTAGCTCAGTGGTATAGAGCTTGTCTGGCAAGTGAAAAGCCCTGAGTTTGATTCCCAGCACAACCCCCTCCCCCCAAAAAGAACATTAAAATAGATATGTTAAGAGGTGAATTCCTGGCCTTCTTTCCTACCTTGCCAAGACCTGCCCCTCTCCTGTGTTGTCATTTGTCTTGCTCACACCACATACCTGGAGTCGTACTCTGCTGTTTCTCTTCCTCTCATTTCCGATCGGTTGCTGAGCCTTCTCTCCAAATCCACACTCATTCTTCATCTTCAGCAGAGGCTCAGCTTCATCTGTATATGTTTGGTACATGCAAAAACCTTCTCGTTGTCAACTTGTCTTTCCTTCTAAACTGGATATTTTCAAAACACAAATCTGATTACTCAAATCTCTTCGAGAAATCTCTTAGATAAAGATACGATCCTTAGTCTATCTTCTAAGATCCTGTATGGTCTTTATATGTATTTTTCTCTTTCACTAGTGTCAACTAGCTTCCTCCTGTGTATTGGATTTTCTTCAGTCCTTCTGCTAAGCTTACTTTCTTTTCCCCAAGACCGTTTTGTACACTGTACTTGCGGAAGTGCTTCTCACTCTTTGTTAGCCCACAAAGTTCCTTCCCACTCAAGCCCCAAAATAGCCATCATTTTCAACTCCACCTCTGGCATCAAAACCACTCAGAGCTACTACTGGGTCTTATTGTACCATGGTCACTACATTTAGAGCTCTCTACACAGTTGCAATTTTAGATTTTATGTTATGATTTTATGTCTGTCATTATTACTGAAAGCTAAACTTTGTTAATCATGTTTGTTGAATGAATAAACAAAGTGATTCACTAAAAATGGAATTTTTGTACTAATTGCATTATAGGGTGACTATTGTATGAAGATACTCAATTATGGGCCATTTTAAATGATACCAAAGTTTATTTTTCTTTCTTCAAATAGACCCACCCAGGAGCATGTGCTATTAGCAGCCCGGGTGCCTTTTAATCCAATGAAGTTGATATATCAGAGTGAGCAGTTACATCATGCTTATGTGCATGCACACACATTTATCCATGTGTACAAATGTTTTCTGTTCTTTTTTTATCTCCTCTTCCTTACAAATGACTGAATATTATATAAACTACTATACAGACTATTGTGCCTTGTTTTTTTCTCACTTCATGTCTTGAGATTCTTCCCATATCTTACTTACTTGTTTGTTTTTAAATGAGGCAGCATTATAGATCATGTGTTCAATAATTTTGTGTCTGTAATAAATGGACAAACAGACTGCTTCCACTTGCTGCTGGTTTTCTTTTACAAAGTCAGCCACAATGTCTCCCCTCGCCTCTGCAAGACTAAGGTTGTGAGCGTAGGCTTTGAAGCCACACTGCCCGAGGTTCATGCCTGGTTCTACCATCTCTTAAATTTGAACTGTGGAGAAAGAGGCTAAACTGTCTGGGCCTAGTTTCCTCAAAATGGAAAAGGAATAATTATTATCTCTTTAGGTTAAAAAGAATAACGGAGAGTACGCACATATAGAAAGTCCTCAGAAATGTTCAGTGTAATTGTCAATCTGTATCTTAGTTTTTTATTTTGCAATAGTTTTACACTCACTTTGAAGCTTCAAATTATAGTACAAAGAATTTCTATGTACACTTTGCTTAGTTTCTTTCTATGATAACATCACATACAATATTAGTACGATTATCAAAATGAGATATTTACTTACTGAATTTTCTTAGTTTTAATAATGTTTGGTGTATATTTATTCAAATTTTTTTCTCATGTATCCATTTGGGAACCACAACTAAAAGCAGGTGAAACAATCATATATGATCCCTAAACAGATTCCCTCATGGTATAACTCTATGTCATATACTTCACACAAACCTCACCCCTGGGAATATTCCATATGTTTTTCTATCACTGTAATTTTGCCATTTACGAAGAGTTAAGAGAAAAAGAAAAGAATTCATACAATGTGTAACCTTTTAACACTAATTTCTTTTACTCAACGTAAGACCTTTGAGGTCCATTCAATTTATTGTACATTTCAATTTTTTTTATTGCTGAATACTATCCATTTAATAGATATACCACAGTTTATTTACACACCCAATGTCTTAGTATTCTGTGGCAGCTATAACAAATCACCATACACTTAATGACTTCAAATAACAGAAATGTATGTTCTCACAGTTCAAGATCCCAGCAGTCCAATATCAGTATTACTGGGGAGAAATCAAGGGCAGCAGAAATCTACACCTGTGCTGTCTCTGGATTCTCCAGAAGTGACTGTACTTCATTCCTTTTCCAGATTGTGGTGTCTGCTGCTCATTTTTATTGACTTGCAACTGCATCCCCCCATTCTCTGTCTTGTCTTCACTTCATCTTCTCTTCTTTGTGACTACTCTCACACCAGCTCCTTCTTGTCAAGATACACATGATTACATTTAAGGCTCAACCAAAAGAAAAAAAAAAAAAACAACCAGCATTATCATCCATCTCTAGATCGTTAATTTAATCACATGTCTTCACATCCTGTTTCTGAATAAGATAATATTCACCTGCTCCAGCAGTTAGTAACTCATATACTTACAGAGCATTATTCAGTCCATTATACATGTGAAGGACATTTTGACAGTTTCTATTTTGAGACTATTACAAATAAAGCTTCTGTGAATGTTGATCTGAATATATTTTTTTAAATTTTATTTTAATGGTACATTTTCGATGTACATGATCAGAATATTTTTGTGTGGACATACTTTCATTTATCTAGAGTTAATCCTCAGGGCATTTGCCGGGACATGTGATAAGTATATGTTTAGTTTATAAGAAATTACCAAATAAATTTTCATTGTTTCTATGATACTTACCAAACTAACTAGCAATGGAGGACAGATAATTTCTCTGCTTCCCTACCAAAATACAGCCTTGCCAGTCTGTTATTTTAACCATTCTTACATGTGTGTTAGTGCCACATTACACTTTTAATTGATTTATTCAGTGACTAGTACTGTTAACATCTACTCATGTGCTTATTTACAATTTTGTATCTTTCACAGAAAACTATCTGTTAATGTTCTTTTGCTTGGTTTCTTATTGGGTTGTTTTCTTACTACTGCATTGAGAAAGTTGTTTGTTTATCTGGAAACAAGTCATTTGCTAGATATTACAAATGTCTCTCAGTACCTGGTTTATCTTCTTATTCTTTTAAGACTATGCATATCGAAAGTGTTTAATTTGGATGCAGTTTTATTTACTGATTTTGTTCTTTTAAGGATTCTCTTTCTGGTGGCCATGTCTGAGAAAGTCGCCTGCCCCTTAGCCATAAAGATTTTCTCTCCTTTCTTCTTGTAAACATTTAATATTTTTATGCTTTCCATTTAGATCTATGATTTACTTTGAATAAACTGTGGTGTATGGTGCGAGGTTAATAGTTTGCATCAATAAATATCTTTCTTCTCTAATTCCTATGTTGAAAGACAACCCTTTTTTCACTCAGTTGCTTTGCAACTTTATAAAAGAATTGGAAGACTGTAATTATATGTATCTTTTTCTAGCTTTCTAGACCTTTCCATTGATGTATAACATGTCTCTCCTACTAAAGAGCTTCTTGATTACTATAGGTACATAAAAACTCTGAAATCTAAGTAGTCTTTTTCCAAATTATTTCATCTGCTCTACTCCTTTATCTTTCATATATATTTTGAATCAGCTTCATAGTATCTATAAAAACCATGCTGGGATTTAGATAGGAATTGCATTAAACTGGTGGATAAATTTGTGGAGAGTTCATATTTTACTGTACCAAATCTTCAAAACTGTAAATATAATAATGTCTTTCAATTTCTTTAGCTCTCCTTTTATATCTTTTTCATCCATAGTTTTAGTTTTTGGCTTATCGATGCTACATATGCTTTATTAGATTCACAGCTAAAGATTTCATTTTTTTGATGGCTATTGTAAACAAAGTGAGCTTTCAAAAATTTTTTGTATTTACATGTTCCCTAGAAATCTACAGGAAAAAATCCTGATTTTTACATATTGCAGTTGTATCCTGTAATCTTGATGAACTTATTATTTCTAAGAGTTTTGTTGTTGTTAGATTCCTTGTGAATTTCTACATTGAAAATAAAATCATGTCTTCAGCAAAGAGAGATAGTTTACTTTTCTGCTTCCCATACTGATCAGAGTTCCTTCTCTTATTACATTTGCTATAAACCTCACTACCCGGTTGAATGAGAGCAGTAAGGCTGGACATCTCTACCTTGTTTCAGATCTTTGGGGAAAACATTTAATTACTGTGGAGTAAAATACAAATTTTAGATTTACTCTTTGAAGCTGAAGAAGTCCCCCTCTATTCCTATTTTGTGAGACTTGTTACCATGAGTAGATTTTTAATTTTGTCCAAAAATTTCTCTGCAGCATTTGAAATAATCATATAATTTTTCTCCTTTAAACTATTAAGGTCTTTGGATACATTGTTTGATTTTCAAATACTAACTGAGCATCATTTCTGAAGCAAAAACTACAGGATTGTTATCATAACTTTTATATGTTATTGGATACAGTGATTTTTCAGATTTTGTTGAGAATTTTGCTTTACGTGCACATAAAATATTGGTTTATGGTTTTCTTTTGCTTTTTTCTTGTTTCATTTTTTGGTGCTGTTTTTGTCCAACTTAAACATCAAAGTAACAATGGCCCTGTAAAATGATTTGAGATTTACTTTCTTCTATTCTCTGAGGATCTATAAAATTAAGATTATTTCTTCTTTAAATACTTGGTTACATTTACATGTGAAAATCATCTGGGCCAGATTTCTTACTTAGTAAATTTTCAATAAGTTGAAAACTTTATTAGTCATGAGATTCAGCTTATTTATTTTATATTGGTTGTGATAATATGAAGTTTTCAAGGAATCTACACAATACATGGTATTTCAATTATATACATAGAGTCATTTATCATATTCTTGTATTCTCCTGTTAATATGTTAAATTTATAGTGAAATGCATATTTTATACCAGGTATTTGTGGTTGTTCATATTCTAACTTTTTTTCTTTTCTCGACCATTCTTACTGGAAGTTTATTGCTTTTATCATATTTTCAAAGTATCAGCTTTTAGTTCATTTATTTTCTCAATCACTTTTCTGTTTTTAATTCTGTTGATTTCTGTCATAACCCAATTCCTGTCCTTCTATCTGGTTGGGATTTATTTTGATCTTTTATTAGTTTCTTGAAAATCAAAAAATTTAGAATCTCAGATTATCAAGTTTAATTTTTCTTGTGCTCTAGCATAAGCAGTTTTTTTCTACAACCCTCCCCTAAAATACTGATTTAATTAAAGTCCATGGAATTTAATATATATATCTATATATATTTTAATATATAGTAGTACATTAAGTATAATATATGTTATTATATATTACACTTTTATTAAATACTGGGTATTGGATCCAGGCCCTTCTGGCTGGGCTGCACCTTCTGTTCTTTTTTATTTTTGCATTTTTATTTTTAAGACAGGGTTTTATTAAATCACTAGATTGCCCAGACTGGGCTCAAACTTCCTTGGTGCCTCAGTCTTCCAGAGTACTGAAACTACGGGCGTGTACTACCACACCAGCTATATATACACTTTTAAATTAAATAGTAATAGAAGGGTGTAAATTGGAAAAAAAAATGCAGAGTCCTCTAAATCTCTTCTCTACCTTTATCTAGTGGTAAAATTTGCAACATATATTTTCAGTTCAATATCAAACAAGAATTTATATCATTATAGTATTGATAACTATACTGTATTACAGGCTTTATTCAACTTTCATAAGTGTTTATACACAGTCATTTGGGTATGTGCATATGTGGATAATTTAGTGGAATTTGATCTCATCTTTGTTTAGCTTTTAATATGTATTTTTCTAATTTTGAGACTTTATCTTTGGACAGTGGGATCTATCTAATGTGCTATTAAATCCTCATGTTAGAAGAATTTTCCAATTTCTTTTTTTAAATTGGTTTTTACTTTAAATATGTTATAGTCACAGAACACAGTGTGTTACTTTGTGAGATGTTTGTTCTTTTTAAGTATGAGAAAAATGGGTCTTATTATATGGGCTCTACTGATGAATAGTTCATATATACTTGAGAATAAAATCTATAGTGTTCTAAAAATACTGACTAGATTCCATGGATCGGTGGCACAGTGTGTTTTCTCTGGATCTGGGTTCATTTTTTTCAAGTGGGTCTGTCCACTGCTCCTTCCGGGGACGTCACTCTCTGCTGCGTGTGTGTCAAAGCGCTTCTGTTGGATGATTACATGTGGAGCAGCAGAGTGTCTGCTTGGAGAATCGACCCATTTCATCTTCACCTCATTGTCCTTTTGTCCCAGCTGTTTTCTTTGATATACAGTCCACTTTCTCTCATATTGTTTTCCTGAATTCTTTTTAAATGAGAATTTGAATGGTATCTCTTTCTCCACTATTTTACATTTAAAATAGTTTCTTTTTATTCTGGGTTGAGTTTCCCTTATATTCTATATAGTTGTTTTTTTTTTAAGTTCTGACTACTTAGACATTTAACTGGTGTAAAAAGACCATTTATATTTCACATAATTATTGTTATGCTAACATTTGAACCTATCATTTGTATGTTTCTTGTTTATTTACCTATGTCTTTCCTTCCTTTATGTTTCTCTGACTCTCTGTGAGTTACTTGAAGATGTTTTAATAGTCTGGATTTTGTTCTTCACTATTACATGTGCGCACGTGTGTGTGTGTGTGTGTGTGTGTGTGTGTGTATGCATAGGCCTCTTAATATTTTTTCTAAATGTATTCAAATACACACTAGGGCCCTGGGATTTAGCTCAGTGGTAAAGCACTTGCCTAGCAAGCACAAGGCCCTGAATTTGATCCCCAACACCCACTAAAACAAAAAACAACTTAATGTTATAAGTTTTACTTTCAACAGAAAATGGAAATTAAACACTCTAGAAAAGAATAATCTGTATGATTTAGATCATTCTATATATATATCTTATAGACTTATTCTTATATATCATGTATATCCCTTTCTGTGTCAGCAAACACCAAATGAAAGAATGTGTGTGTATTTCTTAATCTTTCTTAATTTGTATGTGATCTTTCTTCATTCTTGATGTTCCAAGATTTCCTCTGTTACCATTTGCTTTCTGCAAGAAAAAATTTTGTTATTCTTTCAGAGCGAGGCTGCTGGTGACAATGATTTTTAGTTTTCCTGCTTTACTTAGTCTAAATATATATTTATTTCTCCTTTACTAACTGTATGTTTTATTATAGATAGGAAATTCTGTATTCACAGTACTGTTTCATGTGAAAATTGGTGCCACTTTCTTCCATTGTCTGTTTCTTGAGGACAAGGTTGCTGTTATTTCAATTTTTGAAATCCTATAAGTTACTCTTTCTCTGTAACTGTTTTTAAGTATTTTTCTTCGCAGTCAGGTTTCTGAAATTTATATATAATATGTCTGGGAATATACTTTTTTAGGTTTATTCTGTTTGGGCTTTATTTGAATTCTTGAATCTGTAAGTTTTTTTCTTTTATCCAAATTTCGACATTATTATTACTTCTAATATTTTTCAGCTCAGCATTTACCTTCTTATCCCAGGATTCTGCTGATATGAACATTAAGTTTTTCTTATGGTCTCACTGATCTTGAAGGTCTGTTCGTTTTTTTAAAATTATTTTCAATAGACTATTTTTAGACAGGTTTTGCTCACAGTAATATTGAGAAGAGGGCTCCCATCGTTCCCATGTTTGCTTGTCCAACCAAAGCCTCCCCTACTATTAATATCCAGACCACAATGGTCCACTTTTTTTTTTATCATCCAGGAACCTACTTTGATTATCACACAGAATCCATACTTCATATCGGCAACCACTCTTGGTATACATTTGTTGGTTTTTGACAAATATGTAACAACTTCTTAAATCCACCATCACGGTACCTTATGGAATAGTTTTCAAAGTTCTAAAAATCCTCTGTTCGATTTCTGGACTTAACTTACAATCATATTTTTAAGCCTCTTAAAAACATAAATGGTTATATTACTTGATTTGGCTAGGGAAATGTAAGCAAAAGTGAAATGTGCCATTTCTGGAAACATTTAAAATAGATGGTTCCTCCTTGATTGTTCTTCCTCTGGCTGTTGGGTGGTCTCTGAGGTTACATCAACTTGCTTCCTGTTGAGCATGGCGTACATCGATATGTTGGTGTGTGATCAACTGTGTTGTGAAGGAGGAATGAGAGCCATCTTCATTTTTGATCACTGCTATTTTTAATTTATTACCGCAGTATAAATTAAACCTTTCCTGAGTTATGCCATGTGTGTGTGACTCTGTGTACATGCACATGTACACATGTACTAGGTACCAAAGAGAGTGGAATTTTATTTTAAGTTCATTTGGCTTATTTTCTATTTCAATTTTATTACTTTATATTACAGGTTTGTCTTATTGTGATCCTAATATTTATTTGTACCACCTTTAATTTTAGAATTTATGGACATACTCTTCGCTCTATAATATAAAATGAGATAGTAGTATTTCATTTCATGAACGTTTAAGAAAACGCATTTGCACTTTTAGGGTATCTATTTTCTTTGTTTACACTGACTCCAACATGGATGGAGGCAGATAACTTATTTCTCCATTAAGATTTATTAATATTGCTCTATATTTTTACATTACAGTGCTGAAAATTTTGTTACTTATCTTCATTGAAAATTGTGCATTGTTTTGTTCTAAAGTTTTATTGCATGACTTTCATGTTGTTGCTCATTTTATTATGTTCTATTTGTTTATTCAGTTCTAAGGATCAAACCCAGGGCTTTGCATATTCTAGGCAAGCACTCTACCACTGAATGGTACCCTCAACCCCCTCTTGCATGCATTGATTTATGAGTGTGGTTTCATTTTGAGAAAGGCAAGACATCTCAATGATCAATGACCAGAAATTTTAGGTCAATTCCTTCATACAGAAATTCATACTAGAAAAAAGTGAAAAAAAAAAAAAACTGGGACCATTACCAGTGAGTGGTGAAGGCAGAATAAATAGAATAATTACCTTGCCTTGGTCCTCATACTCAAGTGAATTCTTGAAAAGAAAGTTAAACCTGAGAAAGCAATTTGAAAAATATTATCTAATTCTCATATGAAGACTTTCTCTTATGATGTTAAATCCAGAATCTCTAGGAGAGACCTGTTGAAGTTTGACCCTTTAAAACAAGGTTATCTTTTGAATAGTATATAGTCACAAAGAGGCTTCAATTACTTAGACCAAAATTTAGGAATATTTATTGCAAGAATAGAATAATAACCTGTAGATGTTTCCTGTCATGATACATGAACACATAACTGAATAGAAAAATGATAAAGGGTATGAGCAGATAGTTTAAAAGACAAAAATAGGCAGAGGATTTATCTCAGTGGTTAGAGCACTTGCCTCACAAGCACAAGGCCCTGAGTTTGATCCCCAGAACCAAAAAAAAAAAAAAAAGGAGAGAGAAATACAGTCACACAACACGTAAAAAGAATATCCAACACCATGAATAAAATATAAGTGGTAATAACCATAGTAACGTATAATATTGTTATAAAATTCTTATAATAATTTCACACAGTATTAAGTAAAATGTGTGGTAATTGATATTTAATTGCACAGATGATATGGGACAATTAGTACAATTCTATTTCAAACAACCAAATTTAAAATATGTGTGTCTCTCCATTACTAGGTATTAATCTTGATTAAGAATACATAGCAAAACTGTATTTTATATTTGTAGTGGAAAAATCTTGGAAGCTGTCTAAGGGGTACATCAATAAGAGCTACAGAAAACTAAGATAAATCGATACAGTAAACTATTAGTCAACTGATTTAAAAGTGAGATTCATGTTCATATTTGTCATCAAAAGGGGTTCCAGATATATTGTTCATGGAGTAAAGAAATATAAAATACTATGCGCTTTACAATTTAGTATTCGTTAAATAAAATGTATGTGCAGTTCAGGAAAACATTTCAGACATTCATTTGAAAAACATTAACAATAGGATTTTCTAGGGTGGACTCAGGACAGGGAATTATTTGGGGCAATAATCATCAGGACCATATCGAGTAGTATCTGGGATTTTGTAGGAACAGTCATTTCCAGAGCTGAATTTACTCTTCTAATATTGATACCATCTATAATCTTCCCTTATTCTCTGTGCACACTAATACCTCACTGCTCTCTAGCACGTCTATAAAGATGATTATATCTGCCGAAGATCAAGTCCAACTATGGACATTTACTTTTCCCACTTACAAACACGGAAATGCCTTCTTTTCTCACATTTTCCACCCAAATCCTATTCACATGTCAAACTGAGTTCAGGCTTCATCTATTCTGTGACGTCTTCTAGATCAACTATGTATACATTTTTGGATTTGATGGATTGATATCACTAAAAATCTGACTAATCAAAGAAATGCATATTTAAGAGTAAAGAAATCAAGGCATTCTTATCTCACACTCTTCTCTGAAACCAACTGAAAATAACAGAAGCATAACACTAGACCTGGTCAATGGAATTAGGCAAGAATTCCCACAAGCCACAGAATTAGAGCAAGAGCCGCCAAATGTAGTCAAGTCGGAATCAACACAAGGGAAGACACATTTATTTACTTGATCAAATAAGTCGACAGGGGAGGGGAGACAATTCTCCAGTGTGGCGTATGGTAAGTGATCTCTGTTGATATTTCCCCGTGAAGAAAGCATGCAAAGTTACCCATCCTTTAAGTGTGGGCTGCACATATTGACTTTGCGCCGAAGAGCAAATTATGGAATGGGAGAAAAAAATAACTTCAAAGTACAGATTGGAAAACCTCAGCCATGTAACTCAGGTCAACAGCAGCCACCATAAGCCACAATGAGAGCATATATTTTTGATATGATACGATAAAAAGGACGCTTTACCCCAGTTTTTCTCCCTACAAAACATATTCTTTCATTCTGACCATGAGAAAGTCATTAAACAAACTAATATTAAAGAGTATTCTGTAAAATACCTGGTCAGTAGCTCAAAACTTGTCGTCCCAAACCAGGAATAAGTAAGAAACTCTCACAGCCCAGAGGAGAATAATCAGGGATAAAGTATAAGTGTGATGTGGCAGCCTGGGTAACATTCAGTGGAAAAATATCATTAGGAAAAAAAAAAAAAACTCAGATAATTTCGATGAGCTATGGAGTTTGGTTAATAATAATGTAACGATTATAGTTCATTTATTGTGACGAATGTACCATAGTAATATATGCTAGCCACAGGAGACACTGGGTGAAAAAGTTTTAAATTTTTCTGTAAATCTAAAACTACTCTAAAAAGATTAAATGTATTTTAATATACAAAATACAACTACTAAAAGTTATTTTATCTATCTCCTTCTCTCCAATGACTTTATTTTTATATTGCTTCAAAAGACATGGAAATAATCGGCAGAAGCTAAGTGAACTGTTTAATTCAATAAAATAATGCATTTTAGTAAAGATATTGAACATTGAGCTTCTGTGGGAGTGGATACTTTAGCAGTAGCTGTAATCAAATTGTAGTTGAGGGAGCATTTGCTGGACATTTTGAGAAATAAAATGTCAGGTAAGGGTTATATTAGGCAATAATAAAGATAACAACCTTTGAGCGATATATGGTGTATTAGTTACCTTTCTAGAATCTTTGCAAGAGAGCAAATTTAATACAGGATAGCATGTTTTAAAATGGACTCCAAATTTCGTGTGGAAAAGAAAAAAATTATATGAATATACTTAATCCACTTTAAGTAGTTTTGATCTTTCCCTACGTGATTAAATATCACAAGTTGGCAGGAGATATAAACATTTAAATAAAATACAAAAACAAATGGATTTTTTTGCATTATAATTGGGCACAATCATGCGTGTTTAATGAACACTACAAGATACTTTGGGAAAAGCAACAAACAAAAAACAAGGCTCATATTGAAGAGATTCTGTGCTATGATGAACTGTATTTATCACCGGGTCGGGGGGGAGAATGTATTGAAGTTAACCGATTTTGTGGAAAATAATGTACATAATGGTCTTCATAAGATTTTATAGTGTATATGTGAAGTCATTTAAGAAAATTGTCCAGGGATTGTTTTCATCCACATTTATCTTCATCTTTCCAACCCCCATATCCTCCTGCAAAATAATCAGTAAGTGAAAAGAAATAGTTGAAATCATCAGCATTTCTGAGTTAAGAAGGTGAACATTCTACTTGTAAAGGGGCAGTTGTACACAGAGTCTGGAGGTCAGTTCTGGGTGACTGTGGAGTATTGTTCTCCCTAGTGTGGAATGCATTCTACTTGAAGGTTAGCCAGAATTCTTCCCAATAGTATTTCTTCAGGCTAGCTGCCTTCCTCTGTTCATAAGGAAACTGTTTAATTCATAAAGCTTTGATGCTTAAACTGCTTCTGACCCTTTGTGAGTACTTCAAAGGGGGCATTAGATGCCTGGAAAAATATAATGACCTAAAAATCCAGCAATTTGGAACACACATGTTATAGCCTATTGAACTCATATTGACTATTTTTACTGTGTTTCTTTTTGGAACCAATTGTTTTAGAGGCCTATAATTGGAGAAAGGTGCTAATTTGAAGAGTTCGAAAATGACTGGATGTCTATCTCTCATTTACGCGTCAGTACTATTAGGGGCTTAGCTCAGAAACAAGATGGGACTCATTGTGCTTACAAGTCCTTTTTCTGTATTTGCCCCTTATTATTTGCATTTGTTAGAGTAAAATAATACTATGATAACTTTTACAATGACGAAACAATGAATTTTTTTCTTTCTTCCTTTAAATCACTAGCTTTATTTTTTTTAGCAGTTCTAGGCTTTTGGCAAATTGAGCAGAAAGTGCAGGGAGTTTGAGCATATATTTGTCCCTATTCATGAACAACTTGTTTATAAGGACTGTAATAGTTCACATTCCCACCAAAATTACATTATGGTTTGTTTTTCTCCATATCATCACTCCACGCTCACTTCATCAGCACATATATTCTGTATTCTCACCCCCACTTATTATATTTAATCTTTTTTGATATCAACTGTCTTCCTGGGGGGATATGATATTTCATTGTTTCTGATTTGCATGTCTCTTGTGATTAATGATGTTGAAAACCTTTTCATCATATGTCTTCTTTTGAGAAATGCCTATTTAGGTCTAGTGCCCATTTTAATGATTATCATTTAATTATTATTGTTACTATTATTTCACTGTTGAGTTTCCAGAGTCTGTTATGCATTCTGCATACCAGTTTTTTTTCAGGTGCATAGTATTCAAATATACTGTACGATTACGGTACATTTTGTGCATTCCATTATTATTTCCATTGTTATAGTTTTCATTTTCTAATTTCCTAGGGTGTAAACTTAGAGTGTCAATCTGAGATCTTTCTCTTAAGTATTATAAGCATTAAGTGCCATCAATTTCTGTCCATGCAATGTTTTCACTACATCCTGCAAATATTTACCTGAATTTCCATTTCTATTAAATATTAATATTTTCTAGCTTTTATACATTTTAAATATTTTCTAGGTTTGTAATTTGAACATGTTGTATATATTCAACTTCCACTACATGATGACTTGATATTTATATATTGTGAAATGATTACCAAAATCAGGCTAATTAGCAGATTCATCACCTCACATAGTTCTATTTAGTGTGTGTGTGTGGGGGGGGGAATATTTAAGGTCCTTCCTTGGCAAACTTCAAGCCTACATACATTATTATTACTTATCTTGACCATACTGTTCACGAGTTATTTCCTACTTGTTTTGTTAATAAAAGTCTGCGACCTTTGAACAAGTTCTTCGCATCCCTCTCTCAACCCCAGATAATCATCCTTTTAATCTCAGTTTCTTAGAAAAGGCTTACGATACTTTTTACAACACTTGAGATTTCTTCTTTGGCTCATGTGTTATTTAGAAGTGTTATTTACTTTCAATATTTCGGGGTTTACTAGGTATCTTTCTGCAACTAGTTTTTGATTCAATTCCTTGGTGATCTGAGAGCAGACATTGTGTGATTTCTGTTTATTTTTCTTTAAGGTTTTCACATATACTTTATGACTCAGAATGTGCCTTGTCCTAGTGAATATTCCATGTGAATTTGAGAAGTACATGTAAGCTGCTGTTATGGAAGAAGAAACCCACAGATAGTGATTCAATCCAGTTATTGTCAGTGAAGTTTGACAGTGCTGTTGATTTCTTCTATCACTTTGCTAGATTTTCCTTGCTGCATCTGTCCATTTTGGATAGAGGAGTTTTAAAGTCTCTGACTTTAATAACAATTTTGTCTGTTTCTTGTTGGTATTCTATCACTTTTGCATTATGTATTCCGATGTTCTATTTTTAGGTGCAGAAGTTGTGATGACTGAGATGTCCTCTTGAAGTAGTGACCATTTTATCATTATGTAATTCCAAACTTCATCGTCGATAACGTTCCTTACTCTTAATTCAGCTCTGTCTGGATTATAAATATTTCTGCTTTCCCTTGGTTAGTGCTAGACTGGTATAACTTTCTTCATTCTTGCCTTTTAATCTATACAGGTATTTTTGTCTAACACTGAATTCTTGTAGACAACATACAATTAAATCTCTTGATCCCTTTAATGATTTCTGTCTTTTAATTGGTATATTGAGACCACTGATATTTAACTTGTCAATTACCCTGCAAGTTTTCTTTGCCTGACACTTGTTCCTACGGAGATTTTTGCTCATGGGATATTTTCCCCCAATGTCTTTACACTTACCATCAATTGTGTGCGGTATATAATTTTCTAAAATAGACCACCTTATCCTCAAATTTTAAATCCTGACTATTTTCCCATTGCCATTAGTATTTTAAGCTATACTTCAAAGACCAGCATAGAAAGTCTCCCACATTAAGACCCCAAAACATTTTCGTGTACCTCCTTCACCCCGACACCTCTGATAATATAGAACTGGCACTATTTTCATGACAAGTCATTCACATCTTTATTCTTCCATCCATATGGAAATTGGGCCTGGATATGCCCTCCCTTTTTCCAGCTGTCAAATGTTATTTCGTCCTCCAAACACATCCTTTATGATGAATTTCTCCACTGTTGTAGGCTGACACTATCATTTCTTTGTGCACCTCCTAGTAGTACAGTATTCATAACTCAGCTGCAGCTATTCACTCATTGCATTGTATTTACTTTTCAGTCATTTCTTTCTTCCCAGAGAAAAAGTCAGCTACACAAATGATGTGAACCCCATTTCATTTTCCATTAATTTACATAATGTACGACCATGAATAGATTCTCAAATAGAATTCATTTTTCTTTTCCTAAACCAAACTCTGCTGTTTGTATTGTTTATTCTAATAATTTAAAATCGAAATGCTAGAATACTTATTTGAAAAGTGAGAAAAGTGCATAACAGTTCTATTTATAAGGAAAAAAAAAAACAAGACAATGTTCTAAATTGCTGATAAGTAACTAGGGTTCTTGCTAATCTCCTACCAGGAGTAGGAACTATGGAAAGTTTGTGTAACGTGACAGTTAGGACATAAATGATCCAAACTGCATGGCAGCCAGTAAAAAAAAAATTAAAAATTGTAAAAACCAGAATTTAAGGTAAATCCTTGATTATTGGCAATATGATTTTCAAATTATCCTTTTAGGTAACATATGCAACTTATTAAAAATGTAATGCTGTAGTTAACTCTGAAAATAAATCAAACTCAAAACCCCCTTAGGGTATAATTTCAGGTTGGTATGTATTTAGTTCACGCTGTTTTCTCTAACCACAGACTCTTTAGTATTTCTATCATGCTATATACTAACCAGAATGCACCCATCTGCCTTTGCACAGAGGACTCTCTCGGCAGCTTGGGAAGATAGCCAGAACCAGGATTGTTCCTTGATGCAGAGGAGGGAACAGAGTCACGAAATGTAAAATTACTAAAATCACAGACCATGCTAATGACAGGCCAGGGAACAACATTTGTCTTCTAGTTCAATTTCTTTTATTCTACTTAATTTCATTCAGAAGAAAAAGTAAAGCTCTCATAAAATGATGAGTCATTTAAGACACCATGCTTTGTATCTCCATTTTCTATGATAAAAAGAGGATTAATACATAGAAGGCAGATTTAAACCACAGATGTTAAAACATGAAAGTATTTTGGATGACTCAGCTAAACTCAAAATTCAATGGAACTAAAATATTGTTGCCGATTAGATTTCTGCAGTAATAACAATGACAATAAAATATGACCTTGAATTTCCACAGTGCCTTTGCTTTCTAGAGCTATGAATGCCTCGTGAAATGGTTTCAAATGCAGGTGATGGCCCTGAGAGAGTTTGTCACAGGGAATAGCTGTTCAGAGTAGGTTGGGACTATCTTTGACTTTTAGAATAAAGATCAATAAATCTGTGAGAGACTCATTTGCTCCCAAGCTCAGCAGTAACCCTTATCCTAGTGCATTTAATTCATTTGTTGTACAAAATATACTATATGCTGGGCAGACCATGTTTATAAAAAGAATTCTATAAACCTACAATACATCTCATATTTCAACCAATGTAATATGCATATTAGGAATGCCCATCTATTTGTCATACTTGAAGTTAGTTCTAAATGCTTTAGTTAGAAAATGATACTTAGAGACAAAAACATTAAATTTACTAAAGGTAACCTCCATTCTGAAGATACTAAACACAGATAATCTTTTGTTTATTGATTCCTTAACTAACTCTCCTTGTCCTATATCCTAACCAGAAGAGCCTATTAATTGCTCTCATTCATTGTGAGTTTAGGACTCTGAATAAATAATAAGTCTACTTTTCTCTTTAATATGTAACCTAACTTTCAAGTCTTTCCAAGAAGAAGGTTCACATCCTTCTCTTAGTTGGAGACACAAACCCACTGATTCGGATGTAAGATCCTAGTGTAACAGGCACACTGTGATCATTGACTTGCTCGACAGACTGAACAATTCTTCATATTCATCAAGCAGTAAGAAATTCACCCCAAACTTGGCCCAGAGAAGAATGTGGGCACCAGAAAATCTGGACTCTGTAGCAGACTGTAAGGGAATTTCAGATGGCTGGTAATTTGCTTCAATTTAATCTCACTGCTCTAGCTTGGAGGTCAAGTCCCAAGTTAATTAAATTACTTTTGTAAAGTTACAGAAATCACAGGAAATTTTTCTCAAGTTTTGAGACACTGTTGACCATAGAGGAGCTAAATAGGAGATAAATTGTGTTAATAACAAATCGAGAAGTGAAGTGGTGGATGAGTAATGTATGCAGCTGAATAATCCGGCCTTCAAGCAGCAATTAAAAATAATTCAATAGGGTCATTTCTGATTCTCAGTTCATTTTACTTTATTGCTATTATTAAACATATTATGCTTCAGTAACATATTTGTAACATGGAAAACATTTATGCACATTTAAACTTGTAACATATGATCGATAAAATTGAATGAAGTCCTAGAAAATATTTTATGATATCATATTCTTTGCTTTTAGAAGGATATTCCCAATTGGAAAGGAGGATTCAGAATGGTTTCTTGCTTAAACTCTTAAAATTCCAGGATCCCTGATGAAATGACAGCTGAAACTTTGAGACGAGATCAGATTTCTTGGCAGGATCTTCAAAACTGCTTTGGAAGCTCCCTTGACAGTGAAAACGGTGAGTGATCTTATAACAGGGGTTTGGGGGTCTGAGACATAGCTGGTGAGAGTAATCGTTTCTACTGACAAAAATATCAGGATATGGCAAGTATATAAACATATTCATTTCTAGAAATAGGGACCTGAATGTTGCCAAAAATTTTTGTCCCTGATAATTTCAAGATGAGCTTGCTTAAAATTTCCTGCTGCTTTAAAGAAGAGAGACAGTGGGGGAAGAAAAGAGGAAGGAGAAGAGCAGGGAGTTTTAAATTAGAAGTCTATCTAGAAATGCGATTAAACATTTCCAACCTATATTGCTGTTTTCCTGAAATGTTATTTGATTAAGAATGAAGGAAATTTGTGGTATAGTTCAATAGCTCCAATTTTTACACTCCCAATTTTTACACTTCATTGTATGATTATTTTATTGGAAGGACTTATGAGATTGTTATGAGATTGAGTAATACTTTCTCCATTAAGGATATTTTTGATTATCGTCGTCATTGTTTTATAACTGGTCAGATGGAAGAGGTACCACTGCACAGCAAGTGATTTCTGTTTTCTCCTACATTTTGGTAGATATTTAATGAACTGGTTGAAATCCACTAATACAAATAAACTTTCTTCTGAAGATCTCAAGAAGGAAATTTCTCAGTATTCTACTTTCGACCCATTACTTTTATCAGCTGACGTATCGGTAACACTCCACTTCCATCACTTAGGCTTGGACACCGCCTGACTGGATCCTGCTGCTTTGACTTTATGCAGTGGAAGCTGTCTTTCTTGTTATTGCTGCCTTAAATTCTTTCTCTTCACTTGCTATATATTTTATCTATAATTCTATTATTACATTTGTTCATGTGTACGCATACATACATGTATTATGCAAAATAAAATATATTCAAACAGGTAATACATCCAAGTGAAATAAAATTCAGAAGTTTGAAATGGGTATTAATAGCAAAATAAGTCTCCTGCCACCCTTAACCACCAGGTATGCAGATTGTCAAATACTTTGGTTTAAGTACTGTTATTAGATTCTTTGGTCATTTGTGAGAAACTTCAGTGTATTTGTACATTTAAATGTGTATGTGACTATATCTGTGTGTAGGCACTGTAACACTACTAAATATTATGTAATTTTCAGTTTTGTGTGTAATCATAAACATTTATTTTGGAGAGGATGATTTAGATATTTGTTTATTTTTGAAGTTAGTAAATATTCCATTTTCTGAGAGAATTTCTGTATTTTAAAGTGTTTTTTATTTGTTCCACTTAATACTTCTTGCCCTAAATTCAATAATACTTTATCATTGTTTACCTTTATAATTTCTCTTATATTTCATAAATTACTAATTATATTTTTGTTTTTAGTGTCCAGTTTAACTGACCATAAGCTTTCATGCTGTTGAACACACTTATGATTCTTTGCACACTCCAATCCCACTTGCTTTGTCTCATGAGAGAAGCAGGAAATTTCAGTTAGCACTCTCTTGCCTCCTGTAGTCCAGGGGAGGCTGCATGAGACAGTTCCTCCTGAAGGATTTCTTGCAGGGAAGTCTGGGGAGCATTTCCTTCTAGCGGGAGGGAATGATGTGCAGGAGGAGGTGTGAGGGCGAGCTGCCTGGAGGTCCCTACAATCCCGCCTGTGCTGTGGTGGAGGACAGCATGATGAGGGTCAAAGAGAAAAGAGGGACAAAATGATTTTGGAGGCACAGTTACACAGCCTGTAGGCTTTTATCAAAAATTCTTGGGATGTGTGCAAAGTAAACTCTATGCTACTTTTAGTTGCGTATCTTGTCACTAGCAGTCGGAGACATTAATTGTCATGAATGGAAGCCCCCACATCAGCAGGCTCTGTGTGTAGAGTGAGAGGTAGGTACACACTTTGTACCTGTTAATATGGATGCCGCATCTTTCAGGATCAATATTGCAATTCTCCACTCGGTGACTAATACACATCTTTGCCAGTAATTGTAATAAAAGTTATTTTCATTGGTTATGGCGGATTATGACCCTCACTTAACAATGTCTATCTTTAGTTACTGTGATAAAATGCAGCTAATATCATTAGCAACATTGCTAATGGATTTTTCATAACAGACTTTAAAATGAACAAATGTAGTTTTGAGAGGGCATGGAATGTTATGGCATAAAATATTTTATATAATTCTTATTTCTTGGCAAAAATACTAATTTCATTTATAAAGTGAAAGTCACTAACAAAAACAACTTCAGTGACAAGGTTTTTAAAAATTGTGTTTGTCATACTGCATATTTGGGATTTCTTTTAGCATTTTGGAGAAACTACACTTTTTAAAGGCCAATAAAATATCTTGATCTACATAAAATTAATAAAATATATTTTATGTGAAATTCTTTCTCAAGAAAGGGAATGGTAGGGACAAGTCCATTTGGTTTCAGTAAAACTACTTTATATTTGAGTTCTGTCCCTTCAACACTTAGAAACTATGAATAGTGGTTTGGACCCCAAGTTCTGGCTAAGTGCTCTTCAGCATAAAAATACAAAGCCAGAAGAGCTGACCCGGCAAACATCAGCTAAGTCCTTAGGAGAAAGATTCAAGCAAATGCAACAAATATCAGCACAAAACACAAAGGGCAGAGCTTCTGGATCTCACCAAGGAACAGGGTTGGCCTTAAACAAGACTAGAAAGATGACACATCACAAACTAAAGGTGGATCCTGGATGTTTATTGTGAATATTTCTAACCAGGGCTGAGGAGGTGGTAAATGAATGTGTGAAACTACAATAACAGTGTAGAACATGAACAGAAAGGAAGTCTGTATTCAGAAACTGACTTACAAAAAGAAAGGTACTTTATTGATAATTCTCCAAACCCCAACTTTATATCATTTTCTGAAATAATACAAGTACTTAAGTGAAATAAAGCAAGATACAAGAATATTTTTGCTCAATCATGTAATAAATTTCATAATGAAAAGATTCTTTCCATCCGATGAACGACTACACGAGGAATGGGAGCCAACATCTTCATTTCAGAAAGAGGCCAAAGAAAAATGCAAACAAGAAGAATCACTGGATAAAAATGTCTTTGAACGATTCTGAAGAAGAGGGTTAGAAGGGAATAATACAGTCACTTCAGATTCATTTGATAGTTACGTAGCTATAAAATCCATTGAGAAAATAAAAAGACATACGCATTCTATTCAGTTAATTATGTGACAGTACTTTGAAAATAACTATTAAGTTTTAGAATCATAAATATTTTTACTGCCACAATTAGGGGGAAGGAATTGTTACTTTTCAATGGCACGCTTTACGGTTAATCTCTGTGATCCTCTTGTGTCATGCATTTAGGATGGATAATCTCGTCTTCACTGTGTCACTAGAGTTGGATCTGATCTTTCGGCTGTCATTTGCAGCACATTTTGCTGGTGGTAGCTGCAGGAACACTTGGGTGAGGGATGACTTGGTTGCCCTCTAGCACTTGAACGTCGGCTATTGCACGATGAGAGAAGCGGTGTCACGTTAAGGCACTTCTTGTAATATAATCAAAGTTCTAGCGTTGTACTCTCCTTTAGATGAAACAAGCTAATGAAATGTATTGACCCTCCTTACACACTTCTGAAGCAAAATGACTAAGAGGTATTGAGATGACATGAAATACATTGACATTGATTGTGAAGTCGGCATTTACCAGCCATATTGGTGGCTGATTAAAGTGTCACACTGACAATATAGTCCCTTTTGAGCAGGAAATTAATACCAGCTTGATGGCAAAAAGACTCTTCTTCCAGGAGGAAACTCGCTCCATCTTTAATCTTTCTTAGAAAAAAAAAAAAGGTCCCATCTTTTGCACCAGCACCACCATGAGTTGTCCTGGCACAAGTGAATAATCAGAAGTGTCAACATTATAATTATTTCAAAAAATGTAATGATTATGACATTTCACATTTATTTTGGTTAAAACAATTTGAGAAGGTGTGGTCAGAAACTTTTGCTAACTCTTTTGGGAATTTAAACACTTACAGATGAAAACAAAACTAGTATTAGATAAGTATTTAGTTTTGTTCATTTTCTACCTATAGGATAAGAAAAAAAAGCTTTCACAATTGTGAAATTTCAGCTGTTTGATTTACACTCATTTAGTTCCATTGACAGTAAATTGCTCTTGGTAGAAGCTACCACTTGCCTCTATTTTCTCATTCAAAAGAAATTGTGAGTGAAAGGATCAAAGTGTGGCCCAAGACTGATACTCCAAATCCTCATCATTCTGTTCCCCTTGTCATGGAGGAAAGGAATGATTGAGCTATATAACTATTGAGCTAATAATTTCAAAGTTTCATTGCTTCATTAATTTCCCTTCCAACCTTGTGTAATGATTCACGCAATAATAATACGTGTTGATATTCAACTTACTTTAATAGAAGTAACTAGTGACTGCATAAGAGAGAAATTTACTGTTTCTTCCAGCAGAAGTTGTACCTGGGGGGACGAGGTGAATGAGGAAATGGAAGATAAAGAGGGTAGTTTTCCTCAGCCAGGTCTTTCCTCCAGGAACTTTCTGCCTTGGAGCCAGCCAGCCATGGACAGAAACCTTTGAAATGGTGAGATGAAATAATCCTTTGTTCCTTTAAACTGTGGTCTATTATGTATTTAGGTCAGCAAGCAGAAGCCGAGCAATACATTTAGAAATCAACAATTTGGTCCCTCCCCAAAATTCCCTAATAGTGACTCCATGTGGAGTAGATTTTTGCTTGGACTTGCCAGTTTCTCTCCTTACTCATTGCTTTGAAAGCTCACAATCTAGCCAACAATGCCAACTCTATTTCTAAATGCTAATATGAAACATTAGGGGAAAATGCAAAATGAAAGAACCAACTGAAAGGAAATAAATTCTCTTACTTTAGGTACAGGCTATCTTTAATACTTTGGGCTGTCAGAGCTCGGATCTTACCAATACATCTGTCTAGGTATAAGTTGCATGAAAAATTGATTTTATAGAAGTTTTAAATGTCAGAGACAAGGATAATCATTAGAATACTTGAATACTAGAAAGGATGATATTCAAGTAGTATTCTAATGATTATCCTTATCTCTGACATTTGAAACAATTTTATTATTAGGCTTTAGGAGTGCTTCCTGTGTTCAGAATACAAAGCTCTTTTCAGATATGGGATTTGCAAATACTTCTCCCATTCTGCAGTTTGCCTTTTAAATTTGTTGATAATTCTTCTTGATGCATGCATTTAAAATTTTCCATGATGTCCAATTTGTCCATTTACTTTCTTTAGATTTCTATCCCTTTAGAGTCATATCCAAGAAATCACTGCAGATCTAATAACTCCTACCCTCCCATGTTTTCCTCTAAGAATTTTGTAGGTTTAGCTCTTACATGTACGGCATTAATCCATTTTGTGGGAAAAGGACTTGATTAGACATTTTCTAAAGATATATAAATGACCAATAAGGACCTAAGAAAATGTCCAACATTACTAACCTTAGAGAAGTGAAAATCAAACCATAATAGTACTTAATGCCCACTAAAATGTCTATTATTTAAAAAGCAGATAAAATAACAAATGTAGGTAAGAATGTAGAGAAATGAATAGGCTTATGTTTCACTGGTATAAATAAGAAATAATACAGCTGGTATGGAAATTGGTGGTTCCTCAAAAATAAAAAATAAAATTACCATATGTCCCAGATATTCCACTTCTGGGTATACAAAGCTGGAACTAATTCAAGTGTCCATCAAAGAATGGATAGACAGACAAGATATTATGTGATTGAGTCTTTGAAAAAGAAGTAATTCTGGTGGGGGGCAGTGGTGCGTACCTGTGATCACACCTATTGTAGCAGGCTGAGGCAAGAAGATCACAAGTTTGAAACCAGTCTGGGAAACATAGAAAGACCCTGTGACAAAGGGAAATAAAAAATAAAATAAGATTTAAAGGCTGAGGATACAGCACAGTACTCTCTGGGTTTAATTACAAGCAGTGAAAAAACAAAAAGAAAAACAAAAATGGAAAGAAAAATAAAGTAAATCAGAAATTCTAATGTAGACCACACTGTTGATGACACTTAAAAGCATAAACATACTAAGTGAAGTAAGCCACTTAGAAATGGAAAAGTGCTACATGATTTTGTTCAAATTAAACTTTTAAAAGAGTAGGCAATCTCATCAAAACATAAAGAAGAAGGATGGTAGAAAGGGGATAAGAGTAGAAGCGAATAGGGAATGATTGGTCAATAGGCCCAAAGATTCAGTTTTGCAAGATGAAAAGGATTCTGTGCATGCGTAATGGTGATGGCTAGAACCTAGTGTGAATGTACATAATGCCACTGAACTGTACACCAAAAATGGTTAACATGGTAAATTTTATGTGACTTGTATTTTACCATGATATAAATAATTAATAATTTTAATAAGCCCATAATTTAGATTTTGACAAATTCTACAGCAAGAAAAACCCCAGCTATTTTATTAATCGATTGCTTAGTTTCATACTCATTAAGTATTTACATTACTAGATACTCTGGATTAAAAGTATTTAACAAATAAGATAAAATGACTATCATCTGGAATCTTACATTCTGAAGATGAATCTCATAAAGAACTGATAAATGTAAGACTTTAAGACTGCAGTTTATATACTACTCTAGAAATATCCATGTATGTAATAATCTGTTGATATAATGGGATATCCCATGAATCTTAACTATTTTAATTCATTTTAGTATAACCACTCTGTTGACATATAATTTACATATTATGGAATTCACTCACTTAAAGTATACCACTCAACTTTTTAAGTGTATTCACAGACTTGTACAACTACTATGATGAAAATTTTTGGATAATTTCTACCCAAAAAAGAAATGCTGTATTCATTTGCTGTAACTGTATTTTTTCTGGTTCCCACCCCTATTCTTTCCACAGACTGAGATAACTTCTAATGTACCTTCTGTTTCTACTTCCTGTTTTTGTTGATAGGGTTATTCTAGACATTTTATAGAATTTAAATTATACAGTGTGTAGTCTCTTATTACTGGTTTCTCCCATTTCTCATGTTTTCTGTTCATTCACACTGTAACATACAGACCAATATTTTATTCCTTTTATTTCAAATTGTATTCTTTTTTATGAATATACTTTATTTTGTTTATTCATTCATCATTTGGTGCAGATTTGTGTTCTTCGCATTTTTTTGTCTATTGACAATGCTACTGTAAACAGTCATGTACAAGTGTGTGTGCTTGTGTGTATACCTGGTTTCAATTCTCTTGTGTTTTTCAATTCTCTTAGGAGTGATAACTTTTGAATTTTTGAGGTATTTCTAGGTTGTTTTCCAAAGTGGTCTCATCATTTTATATTTCCACAAGCACTATATGAATGTTCAAAGTTTTCCATATCTTTGATAATATTTGGACTTATCTGCATTTTATTATAGTCATTCTAGTGGGAATAAGGTGGTATCTTATTGTGGTTTTGATCTACATCACTCTGAATACCTCTTCTATGTAATTTTATTTAATCCTTTGGCATTTATATTTGTTGAAGTTTTTAATTAAACATAATACATAACCATAGTAAATAGACATCATATTTTGGTGTTTGTATGATAGAGATGCATAATCAAAGCCCTTAACTGTTGGAATATATTGTCAAAAAATTTGGAGAATGAGGAATTAAGTAATAAACTAGCAATAATGAGTAAAACAGAAATGTGGTAAATGTAGCAATTAAGCACTTCTGAGAGGAAAATAACCACCTATTGGACTCGAGAAGGAAGACCAGGAGACAACATGGCATAAGAGAAAATCATTTTAAACCATTAAGAGAGGTATGAGTTTATCAACCCGGATGAATTGAAAATATTCTGAACTTACTTGCAAGTGCAGAATGCCCTAGGGGAAGTGGCAAAATATGATTCTGTACAGGAAAGTAAGGCCTAATGGGAGAGTTCCTCTAAATTCTGCTCATCTTAGGCATGAAGGGGACCATCAAGGAGTTGAAAGCCTGAAATGATACTATTTGAATTAAAAAATTAATCTAATCACCCCTACATCTGTCTCAAAAATAATGAATGATGATTTGTCCATAGGCTGAATTGTCAATTTAAAAGACAAATGATTAAAACCTAAGCCTTGTTATTGATTTACTAGATTTAGGGTTGAACTTCTAATCTATTAAAATTCTTCATTGCTTTTATTCACTTTTAAGCTATATATCACTTATTTTATATATTTATAGTAATTTTAAATTGCTGCTTCATATATACACATGTATGTACATGTATGTATCATATACATGCATATATATGTGTATACACACATATGGATGCTCCTTGGCCTATGATAAGCTTTTTCCTGGTGAATCCATTGTAAATTGAAAATATCGTTAAGTAAAAATTGCATGTCTAGTTTATTAAACTTCAAGTTAGAAACACAATTCGCTGTAAAGTATCTATCGCTTACCCTGGTGGTCATGCAGCTGACTTGGAGCTTGGCTCAGCTTATTGCTACTGTCCAGCATGGCTCGGGGCTGCATATCTCTATTGGGGAGAAAGATCAAAATTCAAAATATATTTTCACTGACCCCAAATCACTTTCACACCATTGTAAGGTTGAAAAGTCACAAGTTAAGCCACTACAAGTTTGGGACCATCCATAGACATCTTTTCAGAGCAGGCTGCATTTGAAGATAGAAGTGCTCCAAAGTACTCATTACATAGACAAGGGGCTTATTAACCTGGATCTCGTGGAGCCCTGGGGTGCTAATGAGTGGCCACTAGGAGCCTGCATGTTTCCCAATACTGCATGCAAATGCATTCCGCTGTGTGCCCACACGAACATTTTTTTTCCAGGAAAAAGGACTATAATCCCCACTCATTCTCAGAGGAGTCCTCCCCACTGACAAGGATACAGGAATTTAATAATCTTTGCTTGAACTAAGAAAAGGGGACCCAGAGTTAGACTGACCCAGAGTTAGGTGATTCCTGCTCTGTGATTTCAAGGGAATTTATGATGCTCTGATTTTGGGGGGATTAAAAATAAAAAGAACAGCTACCTCTATACATATACTAGTTTACAATACCTACCAATTTGCAAGACTCTGAATTAAGGGACACAGGGTGGGTTTTCAGCCTGGAATCCTGATTACTATATTGACTCTGCAGGAAGTAATTAAATCTGAGAGGCTTATACAGACTTATGGTGCCTTTCTTTTTGTAAAATGGACAAGCCTCAAAAATTGTCCAAGAAGTTGACGGGGAGCAAAAGGCACTAAGATACTGAAAAACGAAAGCAACCTATTTCTTATATTATGCAAAAGAAGATAGTGGGGTTTTAAGTTACAAATAATATTTAACAAAAGGATGAGAAACCTCACAGATGATGGTATTTTTTCCGGATAGAATGAAATTAAGAAAAGAAAGCCTTCATACGGATGTTCTGATAGCAAAATATTTCCTACTTTTATACAATGTAATTTTTGTCTACAATTATCCTTTTTTAGAATGAGATGTAAAGACAAAAGATGGATTCGCAGTTTCTAGGAAGGAGTTCCCAAGGGGTATTTCTTTGTTTAAAATAGAACTACTGTGTCTCACAATGTAACAAGATAGTTCAATGGTTAACAGCAATATTTGTGAAATATCCATTTTAGTATGTGGTGCCAAACCATTGGTCTGGTGTCATGGTCATAGATCGAGGTGACTGAGCTTTGCTGTATGGCTGGTTGCTATTTTTAGCATTGCTGAAAAGATGACATTTTCACCCAAATGAGCTTTCACCATTGCAATGCCCAAGTTTCATTCAAGGGGCCTGCTGACACTACCCAAGATCCCTTGTAAGCAATGCTCAAATCAACGGATCTTTTGTAGTTCTCTTTAATGGAGTCTGGATGATGAATTTACATCTATATATCAGAAACATTGTCTTCTGCCCTACATTACTAATGTCAGAAAATTGCCTCTATATAATTCATCAAAGTGTGTCTATAGACTCACTCCTTTATTATCTTTTCTCTTGCAAACTGTATAATTCCCCTTCATTCCATGTCAGGGGAGACCTTTAATCTTGTCTGCCTGCATTCTGCAGGGCTTTCTACATTAAAGGGCCTGAGCGGGTGCCACGCAGGCAACAAGAATTGGGGCAAACAGAGAC